>JAKCPI010009484.1:0-84699 GCA_023213315.1 Euborellia annulipes | reverse complement strand
ATGCCCAGTTAATTTTTGTGATCTACCTCTCCGTACAGTAGGATCATTTAACAAAACTTTATCTCCTATACGATAGGCGACGTCTTTGGCCTTTTTATCAAAATATCTCTTTGCTTGCTCTTTACTATTTATCTGATTTTGCTTAGCTATCGAATTTATTAATTGCATTTTATGTTTTAGAAAAGACAAATAATTATCATAGACATAGTCTGGCGATGTTTTATTTATAAGTGAGGAAGGAACTTCAATTTTTCTCCCAAATATAATTTCGAAAGGCGTATAACCTGTTGACTTGTGTACCGACGAATTAAATGCGAACGAAGCTAAATTTACCCATTCATCCCAATCGGTCTGATTTTCGTTTATATAACTTTTTAGAAAATTACTAATTGTTTTATGAGTTCTCTCTAAAGATCCATTTGTCTCGGGGTGATAGGCTGTTGTTTGTAATTTAGTTATTTTCAAAATTTTACAAATGTTCCTGAATATTTCACTTAAAAAGTTGGATCCTTGATCCGTGAGTATAAATTTAGGAATTCCATATAAACAAATAATTTCATCAACAAATTTCTTTGCTATAGTTTCTGCTTCCTGATTTTGAATAGGGATGGCTCTGAAAAATTTTGAAAAGTCATCAATAAAATTTAATATATATTTATTTTTGTTTTCGGTAACAGGTAATGGGCCAACTATATCCAAAGAAACCTTCACAAATGGCCTTTCCTGTGTGTCGGTGATTACTAAAGGGGCCTTTTGCTTTAAATTTGACTTATTCTTTTGACATATAGGACACTTTGCTATATAATCCTTTATATCTCTTTCCATGTTAGGCCAACTAAAATTTTCTTTTATTCGATTTAATGTCTTTTGAACTCCTAAATGTCCTGCCAAAGGGGGAATTATGATTTTCATGCAAAATTATTTTCTTGTTTTTCTCTGTAATTTGCGAATTTTCGTCTTCACTTACTAAGCTGTCAATATTATTTTCTCCCTCGTCTTGGTCAATGAGAGTGACAACATCGATGTTTATTCGACTTAATGCATCTGCATTATTATTTAATTTACCCGGCTTAAATTTTATATCAAATTCATACTCGTCTAAAAGAATTCTCCAACGCAAAAGTCTCGACCCTGGATCTTTTATATTAAACAGCCACGTGAGTGGTCTATGGTCAGTCACGATAGTAAATTTTCTTCCAAAAGGTATGGTCTATAATGTTTTACTGACCAAACGATGGCCAATAATTCTTTTTCGGTGGTTGAATAATTTTTCTCAGCTTTATTTAGCGACCTACTAGCATAGCTGATAGGTAGGTCCTCTCCAATTTCGCCTTGCGACAATACACTACCAATGGCTATATCCGATGCGTCCGTTGTCAAAATAAACTCTTTGGAAAAATTTGGGTGTTGTAATATTGGTTCTGAAATTAATTTGGCTTTCAAGTTTTCAAATGATTCTTGTTCTAAAGATCCCCAATTAAATTGTCTATTTTTCTTTAATAACTCACTCATGGGCCTAGCTATTTCCGAAAATTTTTCAATGAACTTTTTATAATAACTTATTAGACCAAGAAATGACTTGACCTCTCGTTTCGTGGTTGGAACCGGATAGTCTTTCACTGCATTTATCTTTCGTGGATCGGGTTTGACACCTTCTTCTGAGATTGTGTGACCTAACAAGGAGAGTACACGGTTGACTCGTCACCGATTTTGATCTCCTTTTATTTGGTGAATCTATACTGAAAAATATTTGCATTCTGATCGAACTTTTCGTCCAATGCGCCCTGTAACAATTTTTTTTCTCATCTGAAATTTTAAAATCTGAAAAGGATTGTTATAAGGCTCAAAGAAAAGCATATCAACAACAACAACTGATAGCGTAACGGGTAGAGGAGAGGATTAGTAATCCAGGGATCCCAAGTTCAAAACTTGGGTTGTCATTTTTTTTTTTTTTTTTTAGTATTATTTATTGTATAAAAAATAAATATTATATTATATTATAAAAATATTTTATTTATATTTACGACATATTTATTACATATTTATACAGAAAACAATGAATAATAAATCAATTAGATATATTGTATATACTGTATGTCCGAAAAAATATTACCTTTTTTTTAGAGACGCAAAATTTTTGCCACCAGCGAAACCAAAATTTTCTTCATGTGCCGTTCGTGGAACATTCCCCCTTTTGTGAAGCCAACATTTTCGCGCTATGGGGTTGCGCAAACATTTCGGGGGTGGGGGGGGAGGCGAGACCCATTATTGGCTCTATATTCCTATATATGTAGGGTATATGCCCTCGGCCCCTCGACCTCCCCCTTATATACGCCCCTGAATTATTCATTTATATATCTAATTTACTTATTATTCATTGTTTTCTGTATAAATATGTAATAAATATGTCGCAAATATAAATAAAATATTTTTATAATATAAATATAATATTTATTTTTTATACAATAAATAATACTAAAAAAAAAAAATGACAACCCAAGTTTTGAACTTGGGATCCCTGGATTACTAATCCTCTCCTCTACCCGTTACGCTATCAGTTGTTGTTGTTGATATGCTTTTCTTTGAGCCTTATAACAATCCTTTTCAGATTTTAAAATTTCAGATGAGAAAAAAAAAATTGTTACAGGGCGCATTGGACGAAAAGTTCGATCAGGATACAAATATTTTTCAGTATAGATTCACCATATAAAAGGAGATCAAAATCGGTGACGAGTCAACCGTGTACTCTCCTTGTAAGTATTGAGTTTCTTTGCGTAAAAATTCACACTTGTAGGGTTCCAATTTTAGGTTATTTTCTCTAAAGCGACCAAATATTTCTTCTAAATTATTTCTATGTTCAACTAGGCTATTACTAAAGACAATCACATCGTCCATATAAATAAAGCATTTCGATTCCTGTAGCCCAGTCAAAATAACATCCATGAGGCGTTGAAATGTCGCCGGGGCATTTTTTAACCCCATGGGCATTTTCAGGTACTCAAAATGGCCCTGACTTGTGGAAAAGGCGGTCTTTTTCCTATCTTTTACGTCAAGATTAATCTGATGAAATCCACTACTCAAATCTAAGGTTGTAAAATATTTTGCGTTCCCAAGTTTATCTAATATCGAATTTATATGAGGTAATGGATACGAGTCTCCCTCTGTGACGTCGTTTAGTTTCCTAAAATCGGCTACTACTCTATATTTTAATTTTCCAGATGCGTCTGTCTTCTTAGGAACAACCAAAATTGGAAAATTCCAAGGGCTATCACTATTTTGAATTATGCCTGCTTCCTTCATTTGATCTACTTGTTTGTTAATTTCCGACTCCTGGGAATAAGGCAACCTGTATTGTTTACATCTGATAGGCATTTGACCTTCCTTTGTCTTTATCTCATGTGTCACTAAGTTAGTATATGTCAAATTCTCCCCTTCCAAATGAAAAATATCCGAATATTCTGAACAAAGGGTAGAAATCATTTTCCTCTCCTCCCGACTCAAATGATCTAATCTTAGCGAATTTTTTAATTTATTTAATCTCTCTGCTCCAAGGTCTCTTCTCTCCTGAGTGACTAATACGGATTGTCTTTCTAATGTAATGTCAGCATCTAATTCTAAATTAGGTTTTTCTAATACGTAATCACATTCCGTGCTGTTCAAAATGCTAACCCAACATTCATTGTTTTTCGCTTCCACCAAACTATTAGCTAATATAATACCTGGGGCTAATTCAATTTTCCCAATAACTCCTACCCCATTTGTGGTCGTATTAACCCTGACAATAGTCTCTGTTCTGGCAATCAAATTAACTGTCTTCTTTTTTACTTTCTCTTACCTATGTATATATGTAATATATATATAGAGAGAAAGTATTGGATTCATGTCAAAAATTCGATGTCGAGATTTTGATGGATCTTCACGTTTTGAGGTCCCCTGAATCCAAAAAAGTGGTTTTCGCGACATGGTCTGTCTGTGGGTGGGTGGGTGGGTGGGTGGGTGGGTGGGTGGGTGGGTGGGTGGGTGGGTGGGTGTGTGTGTGTGTGTCTGTGTTCACTTTTAAGCATGAAGGAATTGAGCTATGAGGCTGAAATTTTATATTTAAGTTAAACACCCCCCGGGACCGGAAAAATAAGCTTTTAATCAAAATCGGCCAAAGAGTACTAGTACTTTACTGATGTACTTTTTCAGTTTTTTTCGATTTTCTCAAAATTCGCTCTAACGATTTTGATTAAAATTCAAAAATCAATTATTTTTTAGATGCTCTTTCAAATGTATATTCTCGTTTCGCCCTCAAAATTGTTTGAAGCACACTTTACTCTTGTGTTTCATAGGAAAGATAGGAGAAATGGTTGCCTTGGTTACAAAATATAAATATTTTCCCATACTTATAAATTTTACATCTGAATTCAAATGTTCCGTACTGTCGGGAACTAAATATATGTCGACACAAAAAATCTGGTGTGACAAGCACAGTACACAACTTTCGATTACCGAAGGTAAGAGAAAGTTGTGTGCTGTGCGCCAGTCACACCAGATTTTTGGAGTTATAATTTAATTTTTATTTTCTCCAATAGACAACAAATTTTCTTTGTAATCGATAACTGCCTTATGCCTGTGAAATCCCTTCCCAAAATACCTGCCTGAGATAGCAAAAATATTATTTCCTCTTACTACAAAAATTTATGTTTATAATCTCCTTTCCAAATTTTATTTGTGCTGTAAAACTTCCACAAGACTCCAAAGTTCCGTTTAATCCCACTAATTCTATTTGTTCGTTATCTATTAATTTCATCTTTTATATATTTGACATTTATAATTGATATGTCCGCTCCACTATCTACAAGAAATATTCCATTATTATTTTCTAATTCAGCCATTTCTAAACTTACATTTTTTGGAGCCTCTAAATTACTCAAATAAATGTTCACTAATTTCATTCCTGCTGCTTTTGAGTCGATTTTGTACTATTTGTCTGGGATTGTGTGGTGTGCGTTTCATTTGCTTTTGTGCACTTGAAGATTCCCTTCTTTTGTTTCATTAATATTCTTTTTCTACAGTCTTTTAGCATATGCCCTGGTTTCTTACAATAAAAGCATGAAATTTTATGAATCTCTTTCTTTATTTTTGATTGATCAAAGATGAGGTGTTTCGAATTTTGCGGGTCTAATTGAATTTCCTCGTCACTCGCTATTGATAGTGGACTTGTTCAAAACATTCACAATTTCTAGATTTTACTATGTATTTTATTTTTTCATTTAATCCGTTTTGAAAAATTGCTAGAGCCTGATTTTTTAAAAGGTCTTGAATTAAGGAATTCTTTGTTTGATCGGTAGAAGTTCCAACAGTTAACTCCGTAATTTCCATTAATAATTTTTCTAATCTCAGCCCAAAATATTTTTCGGGTTCATTTTTGATTTGTTTACACTGATTGAATTGAATTTGGAGTGCTGATAAACTCTCTTTTTGTCTAAATATAATTGATTGAGTTCTTTTTTTAAATTTTCATAACTACAATTTTTTTTGTATCGAATACTAGAGAGCGCTTTTCCATTTAATTTGGTTCGAATTATAGCATCTAAAAGCATAGGCTTTTCTTCTGTTGCTATGTATTGGAATGCATAATCGCAACTTAAAAGAAATTCATTCAATTTTTCTTGGTTTGAACCGTCAAATGTTTTCACAAATTTAATAGCATCTCTAAATTTGAGGGCCATATCTGTTTGAGTGGAAGAATTTACAAGGTTTTGATTTTGATTTTGAGGTTGAATATTTGGCAATTTCGAATCTCTAATTACTTTTAGTACTAATCTCCAAGGGTTGGAAGCCTGCTCAGATTCTTCTCCAGACTCTGAACTACTCATTCATGAAATTTTTTTATTTTCAAACTTTAATAAATTTTACTTACGTTTTTATTTTCTTTTCTTTTCAATTTTGTAATTAATTTATACGTATTGTTTATAGAGTTTAATGTTAAATTCAAGGGAAAATTTATGACACTAATGCACTTATACACAATCACACACTTACACTTACACAATTGATTGATTTGATTTTCTCTCTTCTTTCTTCTCTCTTCTCTCTTCTCTCTTCTCTCAAGTTGGATTCAAACTATCAGCAGCTAGTTATTTTTTTACTTTCGTCAATCGATCCCAATCAAATTTTTCATCTAGATCCCATAACTGCTGCCACCATTGTTGGGGGTACGGTTTGCCTTCCTTGGTGTTGTTAGGAAGGGTGTCTCCCCGGAGGATAGTCCTTTGATGATGATTGGGAATCGGGACGATAAATAAATAATAACTCTTTTATTATAAAAACGGTAAATGTATTTATTTAAAATTGATAAATAAGAAATAAATGTAGGGTTAGGGGGACGTTGAGGGATACGAAGTTTCTGCTTAGGACAATTCACAAATCTATCCAAATTTGACGAAGCCAAAGCTCCGGAGTCTCAAATTTCCAAAATGTTTCTTTAATGAGCGACTGTTTTGGACTTTTCAAAATGTTTGTTCTCTCCTTCCAAATGTTCTTTCAAGAGAGACCGTTTAAGACTGCCAATATTTTATAAAGGATGGGTGAGCTTGCATGCAATTTTGATGAATAATGAAATTCCGTACACGTGGAGTCCAATGTTCACACTAACACTCTGACTACACGTGTACCTTCTGACACTGTTACTTGCAATCAAAAATAAACCTTTACCTCCTCGCTACAGAGATTTTTAATATTTTCTCTATATGCCAGCTTCCAAGGCAAATGAAGTCGCTTTGTATTCAAAAAGCACAAACAAACATTTTATTATAAAAAACAAAAAGTAGGCCCTTAAAGGTTAGCTCTCCGGTTGGTTATAAACTTTGCCCAACACTTGCTCCAATGATTAAACGACTCTGATTCTGAAATTTATTAGAAACGTTACATGTTTAGGCTTAGATTAAGGAAATTAGCTGAGCTACAATTTATTGGTCAATTTACAAAGCAAAGCGCTCAAGTTGCCTGCCTCCACACATTATAGACCTTTGAAACGATCCTTCCTAATTCAAAACTCCTATTTTATAACAAGTGGCCGCCTTCGGCGGGCTTTGCCACTTGCCAGAGGCCACGCCCCCTTAAAAAGAAGGCGAATTGGGGTAATTGGAATAATTTTGTTGTTGCAGGTGGCCAAGCTCTTCTCCTACACGTGGTCTATGGGCGTCTTTCTCTGCAAGGTGGTCCATTATCTGCAAAATGTCTCCGCCATCTGCTCGGTACTCACTCTGACAGCAATGAGCATCGAACGGTATGTACCTGCTACATACGCGTATGAACGTATGTATATTCTATAGAAATCCACAATTTACAATGAATCCTTTTCATATAAACTTACGTTAGTATTTGAAACGGCGAGTCGCGTAGTAATAATTTGAATCTCTTAAATGTTTTGGGAAGTTTTTTTATTTTTTTATTTTAAAACATTCACACTTTTTTCTCATTCACACTCACACTCACACACACATTCACACAGTCTTTTCGGCAACTTAGGCCATTTAAGACTTTAGACGATAACCGTTGTAATATATATTATCTATTGTGGGTTGAGGCATTTCTATTTAAGCCATCTGGTATCCAAATGGCTTAAATAAAATCATCGGACTGCCTGGGTCCGAACCCGCGACGTTTGGTATAGGAGGTAGGCACGCTACCTACTACGCCACACCCGGGGCATTTTGGGAAGTTAATTATAATCAAATTTCTTTAATATTTGAACACAAATCTATTTTCTTTGTGGCAGCCTTATGAATAATAGCCAGCTTTGATAAATATTAGGGTCCGACCGAAACAAGATTTTCAACCGAATTTCGGCTTCAATCTTAGGTTCGGTCAAAACCTTAACCGAATACAAAATTCATGTCATTTTATCTTTTTTTTTTTTTAATATTTCCGCCCTGCAAAAAAATCCCCCCCCCCCTCCCGTGGACGAAATTTTTCCCGCCTCTTTTACACCGAGCGGAAAATTTTATTCACTTCCCGTGCAAATCATTTGAACATTTTTTTTTTTTTGGTGTGAGTCCCATCCCATCTATTCAGACTCAGTTTTCGGCTGGTTTTTGGCCGAAACCGAATATTCGGTTGGCTCCTATTAAATATAAAGGGAAAATATTTTTTGGTTATATTTATCACGAATTTGTTTATTAAAACTTTTGTGGTTTGAAGAGGAATCATTAATTATAGATCACATTTTGTATTAATTATTAAATAATTATATAAATACTGCACAACGTTTCGACTGCTTATTCTGCCACCGTTTTCAAGTACTGTGCACTTGCTCCGGCTCATGTCCGTTACGTGCTTTTTATATACAACGACTTCAGCGCCATCTGCAGGCATTCCTGTGAAGTTAGATTCAAATTTCTTTTCTTTTCTTTTATCACTCACACTTTTTTCTCATTCACACTCCCACACACATGCACACAGTCTTTTCGGCAACTCAGGCCATATAAGGCTTTTGACGATAACTGTTATTTGAATTTATATGTAGACATTCTTATTTACGCCATTTGGTATCCAAATGGCTTAAATAAAATCATCGGACTGCCTGGGGTGCGAACCCGCGACCCTTGGCATACAAGGCAGGCGCGCTACCAACTACACAGATTCAAATTGAATTGAAAAATTAAAATGGCGGGAAAATTTGAATCTAACTTCACAGGAATGCCTGCAGATGGCGCTGACGTCGTTGTATATAAAAGGCATGTAACGGACATGAGTCGGAGCAAGTGCACAGTACTTGAGAACGGCTGCAGAATAAGCAGTCAAAACGTGGTCTAAAATAAAAAATTCCCCTAATATAAATATTTTTTATTATTTTTCGGCATCGGAGGCCATTTAGAGCGGGAAAATTTTTTCTTTTGCAGATACTACGCGATAGTTCACCCGATGAGAGCCCGATACATTTGCACAATCAGCCAGGCGAGGCGGATCATCCTGTGCATCTGGGCCTGCTCCTTTCTACTTGCGGTGCCGATGCTCTTTGTGCAGGTAGAATCGATCGACCAGATAATAACAAATTCACTTTTCCTTTATTCTATAAATTAACATCCCCAGACAGGCTAATAATTTTAATACCGTACTATTTTGGCTTATTATCTTCGTGCTCAGGGCTCATTTCTTTGCATATGATTCTCTTAAAATAACTTGGCATTAATTCATGCCTTCATTTTATTGTCTTAAATTAAATGAGGTGAGAATAAAAGAAACATTTAGGATTTATTTTATGGCTGGCTGGTAGAATTTTTTCTTATCAGAGGAAATGCCGGTTTTTTTTAAATAAGCTTATAACGTTTCGACCTTGGTTAGAGCCTTCTTCGGTGCAAGAGAACAATGAATCAATTATCTTGAACAGGACGGCGATTGAAAAAGATTTTAGTCTAATCGTTTATCGAGGATTTTAAAAAATGTTTCAAAATTACAATTGCACTCTGGTGCCATCTAGCGTCCTTTTATTTAATTATTTCTTTCACTTAACCTCTATATACTGTATATATAGTTTTTTTTTTTTTTTTTAGTTTAGTTTATTGATTCCATTTTTCCTTTACCTCTTTTTGAGGTTTTAGGGTTACAAATTTTTTTTTTTATACATATTATTTACAAAATTACTGTTTTCTTTTCTGCCTTTCATCTTCTTCGCCGGGTTGTCTTTTCATTTCTAGTATTTGTCTTGTCCAATTTATTAAGTTTTTGTCTAATTCTCCTTTGACAATTGTCCATAGTCTATTTTTATTCTCTGAAATGCTTTTCCGTGTCTGTGTCCAGTTGTTCGTCTGTCTCTTGACATGTCCATACGTGTTCTAATGTCTCCCTCATTTCCCTCCCCCACATCCCCTACAATGTATTTTCCCCCAAAAGTCATGTCCCTTAATAGGTTGCCGCATCTTATTTTGGTCCACCATGTCCTTTCCCTCCATTTTGTGCCGGCTAGATAATCTTCCATTCCCCGGTCTGTCTTAATATTTTTATAGTAGCTACAAAAATTGGCTCTAACTATTTTCCGAGGATAAGAGAAAGTTGTAGGTGTGTCAAGTCACAGGAGATTTTTTATTATGTGACAACCAGAGTTCCCTTTAGGAGAACTTCCCACGTTCCTACGCCAACGCTTTAAATAACATAAAAAGTATTTGAATAGCTAAATAAAAAAAAAAAAAAATTCTTTTCATGATCCTCCATTCATTGGAATTTAATGATAAATCAAATAGAAAAAAATTTGTGAAAGAAACGAAATTAAATATGATTCATTTGAAGTATTTTTATACTTAAAAGAGAAATCTAAAGACAATCTCTCAAAGGGCAGGCTTGAGATTGAGATTTTAAAGGGCTCTCTGAAGAGACTCCAAAGGAGAAGATGCTATCTAGCTAGCTAAGAAAAAAAGAAAGCTAAGAATGAAGAAGAATAAACCATGAGTTCGTAAAAGACTCGAGCGCTGGCACGGAAAATTGAGAGAACGAAAAAAATCCTCCCGGTATAAATTTAAATAGCAATCAGCAAGCAGCTGAGAAAAAATCAAACAAGTGTTAAAGGGTTCCAGGGGGGGGGGAACCCTCCTTCGTGATAATGAATAAATATTTGAACCTTTTGATTCTGCTGCTACAATTTGAGAAGAAAAGATTTTCTTTTTTTTTTTTTTACTTTCTATTACCTATATATTGAAAGAGAAAGTGTTGAGAAGGTGTCATGCAAAAAATCCGATGGAGAGTTTTGGACTTTTTCGATTTTTTACCGTCCCACCCCCTAAAAATATGCGACTCGTTGAAAGACAGAAATATCAAATTTTAGCCCATTGTGATTTTGCCAACTTTTTTGATAATAATTTCGTTAATATTTAATTATGGTAGATATATACGCAGCCAGCAAGTGATTAAAAAAACTCTATTTAATTATCGTCGAGGTTTCGGATTCACATCGACCCCATCTTCAGGACGATAAACTGTCAATGTTGCTTAGATAAATGCATTTCGGTTCATACAAAAATAAATGAATAAATTTGCATATACCATTAGATGTATGTGAGAATTGCATGGGCGGTATTTTTATTTTGTGGCAAATGGGCCCGAAACGACAGCACTGGCCAAGATTGAAAGACAGAAAGACTCAGCACAGCAATTCTCACATACATCTAATGGTATATGCAAATTTATTCATTTATTTTTGTATGAACCGAAATGCATCTATCTAAGCAACATTGACAGTTTATCGTCCTGAAGATGGGGTGGATGGGTTTCCGAAACGTCGACGATAATTAAATAGAGTTTTTTTTTATCACTTGCTGGCTGCCTACATCTACCTAATCCTAATAATTAAATATTAACGAAATTATTATCAAAAAAGTTGGCAAAATCACCTGCAAATGGGCTAAAATTTGCTATTTCTGTCTTTCAACCAGTCGCATATTTGTAGGGGGTAGGACGGTAAAGAATGGAAAAAGTCGAAAATAAGGGCCCCCCCCCCCCCCTAATATACACGCTTTAAAGTCCCTGGGTCCAAAAAAGTGGGTCCCGCGTCTGTGAACGAAATATCTCAAGAACGAAAAGAACTAGGAGGTTGAAATTTTATATTCAAGTTAGGCACCCCCATTTATTTTTGGCTCAGCTAATTAATATAAGTGCATTCTCTCACATACAAAGATTTTCGTACAAATCGGTGAGGGGAAGGCCGTGCACTCAAATAATTTAGACAAATTTTTCTTGATACGAATTCTACAGGAAATTAATTATACATTGAGGTACTAACAACCTTTAATAAGTACCTGGTTCGTTATTTCTAAACAATTATAGTTGATGAAAACAAAAGTAGTAATATTCAGTAAATGAATAAATGTAGATAGCTAGAATAAAAAGAGAATGAATAATGAGAGGTCTCGGAAAAATAGGAAGGGTGCATGTTGTGTGTGAATTGAACACGCGACATTGAGCAATGCAGGGGGTGGCAGGACCCATCAAAAATAATTCCTCTCTAACCAATTTCTCGCCAAAAATGTCCCCATTTAATATTTAGAGTGGAGATACGTACATTATCGTAATGTAGAAAGTTATTGGAAATTCTTTTGAAAATTTTGCAATCGTCTAAATAATAATAAAATAAAAACACTCCATCCTGTTAGTCGGAGAGCTGGCGACGAAAATGGGCAAGACTTTTCTGAACGCTGATATTTCCAGAATATGCTCCATTTTAGTGAAGGAAAGATCTCTAGAGTCACTTCCGAAAAATTTCCCTAAATTCCGTTCAACGATGTTTCTTAAAAAAATTTTTTTAGATATATCTATTGGGGGTCCAGGCATTCTTATTTAAGCCATTTGGTATCCAAGTGGCTTAAATAAAATCATCTGCTTGCCTCGGTCCGAACCCGCGACGTTTGGTATACGAGGTTAGCTGTCTAACCTCTACACCAAGCCCCGAGGGCCACACTTTACTCTTGTAGTTCATAGGAAAGATAGGAGAAATGGTTGCCTTGGTTACAAAATATTAATATTTTTTTCTGTTTATAAATTTTATATCTTGAATTATAATATATCGGCGGAAACTAAGCATATTTCGACACGAAAAATCTGGCGTGACAAGCACAGCACACAACTTTCAATTACTGAAATTTTTGGGCTTTGTAATCATCACACCAGATTTTTAAAGTGATACTTTTATATGATCCTCTCAAATTTTTTCGCTCTTCTATCAGCATGTCGCGTAACAAGCCGTGACGTCAAAGGCTGTGACGCTACAAGCCATGACGTCACAATAAGAAAGTTGAAACTTAATATATATGACGAATTATAAAAAATAATTGTGAGATATAATTATTAAATCTTTAAATAGATAAAATATAATTTTTAAAATAATTTAAAATGATTCAAATCTTCAAATACTAAATAAATATTGTTCTCAGTTTTTAACATGCGTTTCCCATTTTCCAATTATTAAGTTAAAATTAATAACGCGGTTTTAAGGTTGAAACGTATCATAATAGAATCAATTTTTTTTAATATTATTTATCCAAATTCCTTATTATAATTTACGTACCTATCATAGTTTATAATTATTAATATATTTAATCCAAAAATATATGAATACTTTCGACTAATATTTCCTAATATAGATCAACATTCATTCATCAACTATCTATTTTAAACATAACCTTAATTTTATTTTATTTAATATATTACAATGTTTAATCAAATCATTTACACAATGGACGATTTCGAAAAATATTGAAAATTGAAAAATGTATCTGACATAGAGATAACCTTACTATCGATCCACTGTCTGACTCTCGAGATTCATTATTTTTAAATATTACGACTGTCATTTTGGAGAATTTTTGACTTTCTTGTTAAATATCTTTAGTCGACTTTTGATTTTATTTTTAACATATTCCTCAGTGAATTAATAAAATTAAGTTTTTTTGTTTTATCTATTCAGAGTCTATATAATTCGATATTTTGTTATTCCCCATACTACATGTTAATTTCAATTTTTTAAAATAATTAACGAAACCCTTGTCAATCTCTTCAATTTTATTTTATAGTATTTGATAGGATTAAAATATTAAAAATTTTTATCAAATTTCCAACTTAATACCCTTAATTGAATAATTTTCAGTTAAACGCCTACGATCCGAAAAAAAGTTTCACTTGCATCGTGCTTTCATAAAACCACACAATGATTTTTATTTCGAAATTAGCAGATTCACTTCACTCTGGTTTATTTAATTCCCTTCGAACTTTGTTAAGTAGACCAGAGTATGTATTGAATTTTTTTTTCCATAGAAGCCAATCACGGCGTGCACTTGTTGGTTGGTTGGCGGCGTTTAAAACACAAATAGGCCATCAGAGAGTTCTTAAATGGCCCTTGGCCATTCACGCCCTTGTTTTTACATTTGCTCAATTGTCGGATGGAAAACATTTAATAGAAAGACAGACAGACAGACAGACAGACAGACTTGTTCATTTTCGTTAATGATCGAATTTCCATAACAATAAATTTAATGTGGAAATTGGAATAACAAAAAGCAACGCCAAATTGTTCTTTTTTTTTTGTAAATAATTGTACATTTGTTAATAGAGCTAATCAAGTTGGGGGAATAATTGGGAAAGAGAAGACGCAACTTTAGTTATAACAAGAAAAGTTTTAAATTAAATAGCGAGATCAAATGTATTTAAAAATTATACAAAATTCCCTTTTGCTTTGGGTTAAGCTCTCTATTTGCGAAACTAAATTTTATCTATTAAAAAATCTGGTGTGACTCGTCGCACAGCACTCAACTTCCTCTTACTTTCGGTAATTATAATAATAATAATAATAAATTTTATTGTTTAAAACATTTCGTTTTGTACAATGGGATTGATTTTAAATAGTCCTGATTTTATACATAGCAAAAAAAATTTTTTTTTCTCTTTTTTATACAAAAATACAGAGTAGCAAGAACATCAAGAACAAATTGCTCAAAATACAAAAAAACAGTAAAAATAAAAATACTTTCGGTAATTGAAAGTTGAGTTCTGTGCTTGTCACTCCAGATTTTTTGTGTCGACATATGTTTAGTTTCCGACAGTACATTTTAAGATGTAAAATTTATAAACATAGAAAAATATTTATATAAAGATTACCTATCTTCTATCTTTCCTATCAAGTACAAGAGTAAAGAGCAAAATAGGAATATACATTTTAAAGAGCATCTAAAAAATAATTGATTTATGAATTTTAATCAAAATCTTTGGAGCGAATTTTGAAAAATCGAAAAAACTGAAAAAGTAAAGTACTAGTACTCTTTGGCCGATTTTGTTCTAAAGCTTCGTGTCATGTGCCAGGAGGGTACCTAGATTAAATATAAAATTTCAAGCTGGTAGCTCTTTTTGATTTTGAGATAATTTGCTCACAAACATTCCATGTTGCGGGACCCACTTTTTTGGACTCAGTCTTTGCCAAAATGCAAGGGGTATACAAACTAACAGTAAGTTAGACCTGTTGACGTGCGCCAAATTCAGATTGATCAGAGTAGAGATCAACTCACACCAGATGGCCCGCCCACATTTCCTTTTTATTCGTTTCCATAAAATGATCTATCAAATAATTTGTTTGATGCTCTTTTATATGATTTCCGTGCCTCCCTTATTATAATAATTTTATTTATTTTTTTTATTATTTTATTCCATTAAGTAGGGAAAATAATTTTAGTATATAAAAAAAAGTAAAATTTTAAAGATATTAAACATCTCATATAAGAATTTTTATGTCTTTTGATAGTCGTTAACGCTAAGGTGTTATATCTGGAGAGGATAATAATAATTTAAATTTTATTGACGTGTCAAATTATCTTGAATTAAAATTGCGTTCCATTTCATAATTGAACTCTTTAAATATCGGGAGGCCTACTGGAGACGAATGGGAGAACAAACAATGCACTCAGGATAAACAAATCACATCAAAATCGCTTTCTATCCAAAAAATTCATTCTGTCATTTGTTGAAAATTATTATTTGAAATTCCTATCGGGATCCCCGTTTATTTACCCGAAGTGCTTTCGTGCACGGAGACACACACCTAGGGATACGGTATCGAAAAAAGTATCGATACTTGTACTTGGTATCGTATCGAAAGGAAAGTATCGATACCAGAAAGTATCGGATGAAAAGTATCGATACCTCTAAGTATCGAGTATTTTTTGAAATATGAGTATTTTTTCTCTTTTTTTAAGTTTTTTCGGCACCTTAGGCTCCTGACGTCGTTCAAAGGGCCCAACGGAAGATCAATGGGGTATACTGGTGTGCCATTTTCCTCAAAGTAATGAGCACCAGGAGGACGGGGCTTTCTCAATCAAAATACGGATTTGGCCAAAATAAAAGTCTGTCCAATTTCACTGGTCGACAAAAATGAAATTTTTTTCTTTCACAAAAATAAAGATATGAGATTCTACAAGTATTTTTCATAAATTCAAATATAATTTCAGTTTTTTCCCCATCAGATTTTTTAAAGTCGACTCCGCTTAAAAATATGCAGATAGTTTTAATACATATAAAGTTTCAGCCCAATAATTTAGACGTGCCGTAAACGGCTCAAAATTTAGAAAAATCGAGTTTTTAAGTTTAAAAAAAATCTTGAAAATTCAAAATAAGACCTGTTTTAGAGCATATTTTCTATTAAAATTTTTTTCTCTATACTGTATATCTAAAACTGTGCCTGATGGAAAAATTCTAATTACATATCTGAATTCACTATAAAAAAAACGTACTAAATTCACTAATAAGATTTCTTGTGAATTAAACCTTATCGACAACTGTTATTATTTAGTTTATAATTTGGCTTTTCTATTTAATATTTTCGCACTTTTAAATTTAGTGAATACAGTTTGCAATAATACAAAAAAAAAAAAAATTTAATTAGACATGTTATTAAATTGAACGATTTTTATTAAAAAGTATCAAATTTTCCATTATTAATAAATAATTATTAGGAATATGATGAAATAAAGTCTATCCCACAAATATCGACCTTCTGTTATATATTAACGAGAGAAAAAAAAATATAAAAGAATATACTATATTCTTTGGTAGAATGGCAATTAAAATATTTGTACAACGTTTAAAGTCTGTCTATATGGCCTAAGATGCCGAAAAAACTTTAAAAAAAAAAAATTTTGAATGAGTACTTTTCATTCGATACCGGCAATCAAGTACTCATATGAGTAAAGTATCGAAAGAAAAGTATCGAGTAAAAAAGTACTAGTATCGAAACAAAAGTATCGATACCAGTAAGTATCGATACTTTTTTCGTGTCCCTACACACACCTCGACCTCTGGCCTTAGCCATCTACTGGCACCCCGTGAGGTTGCATTATTTCCTATCTCTAATTCCTCTTGCTTTCGTCTCTAGGTAGTGAACTTATCCTTATTTCTGGTTCCTTTTATCCAACCTCTTCAATGCTGGGGGGATGTCCTAGTTTGAGGAGGGACTCCCTCGGCACCAGCTGAGGGGGGCCTTCTTAACGTCCCAGCAACTCCCTTTCCTCCTAGAGTTGTCTGGGGGCTATTGTACTGAGATCCTATATTCCATTACAGGGCTTACTTGAGGATTTATTTACATTAAATAAATATTTTTATCCCTCACGCCCAGGATTTGAACAGGCATCCTCATTGTAGAGGCCGACACCAGAGGGCCCTTTGTTGATAATTAAAAGAAAATTTAATTATATAACCTTTTTGACTATTTTTAATTTGTGGGATTTTATCATTATAATTAATTGGTTTTAATTTTTAGTCAGGCAAGAGATAAAACTCAATGCGTTTCAAGGGGAAAATTCTTTTTCTATTTTTTTGAGCTGCCCCATTTGGGAATTTTTCTTGAGGTCAAAATATCATTTAGAAATCCAACGGTTGAAATAAATCAGGTTGAGCCGAAAAAAATAAATAAATAAAATCGAACAGGAAGTTGATCAAACAGACGGACACTCAGGTGCGAATTTCCTATTAGGCCGATGTCTACGGCGGCCTAATTTCGACTTTGAAGTTTGTAAGAATTTTTATTAGAAGGGAAACTTAATTCCCTATGAATGCCCTATGCTGCTTGCACGTGCCCATGGACATGGGGTGCGATACGGTGATTGAAATTAATGATCGGCCCTGGGAATAGGCAGCAAACATCTCAGGCACTCTGTTTTTACTTTCTTTTACCTATATAGGCCTATATAAAGAGAAAGAAAGTATTGGATTCATGTCAAAAAGTCAATGTCGACATTTTGGAGTATATTAGGACATGGAGACCCGCGGGGAATTTGCAAAAAAAAAAAAAAATTTAAAAGCTCAATAACGGGAATATAAGCTCGCTAGGAAGTCGGGGATGGAGCCTCCGTCGTGTGGGCAGATTGCACAGCGAGCGATTTATTTATTAATCCTTTTGCAAGCCCAACTACTGGATAGTTCAAAAATTGCGAATTAAATTAATCTGCGATTTAATGGAGTTCTAGTCTATATATTATAGTTGGAATTATCAAACTGAAATAATCCCGCCTTGCGGATTCCCTACGCAGGATTTGCTGATGAAACTTGGCTCTGTTTATTATTTTATTTTGAGCGGCTCAAAATGGAATTGGCTTCAAAAGGCAAAGCCTGCTTGCTGCTGGCTAAGCTCGGATCTTCAAAAACAAATTCTCTCTCGACGGAATCAATCGAAAATGGAATGATTTCGGATTACAGATTTGCTTTTTTCGTTTTTTGTTTTTCAATTTTCCCACCCGAAAAAAAAAAACGTTGCTGAACTTCACACTAATGAAATGAGGTATCTCTATATATATTGAATAGAGAGAGTCTGTCCGCCCATCACGCTCTGCTTCCCGTAGATTTTGCAGTTTTATAGAGGGCGTTTTGGAGAGTCCAAGGGCTCCGCACCTGGCTTAAATAAAAATGCCTGGACCCCCAATAGATATTACCATGAATCTCGGTTATCGTCAAAGTCATATAAGGCCAAGTTGCCGAAAAGACTGTGTATGTGTGTGAGTGTGAATGGGAAAAATCATTGTGTCGTTTTATGAAACCACGATGCAAGTGAAACTTTTTTGAAGGCGTTTAACTGAAAATTTTCACAAAATTATTCGATTAATGCCGGGTTGCAAGAAAAACAGTTCTGTAAACATTTAAAAGTCTGTTAGTAAACATCGCTTTGGGCTTTAAAATTATAGGCTGTTGCTAAAGCAACTTTAAAGGAACCGTTAACTATTCCCTACTGTTAAGATATATAGATAGATGCAAAACGATTGGGCCCCCGAAAGTGACAGTTTTCTATGTAGTTGGCCATTTGACCGCAAGGGCGCATTGTCAAATTGTATATTTTTATAATAGTAACAAAATTAGAAAATAAATAAAAATAGTAATTATATTTGTATTCTTTAAATTTTAATTGTTAATATTAGGTTACAAAACAAAAAATGTTTAAATATTTAAATATCGTAAAATAAAAATAATAAATACGTTGGTTGCTCTGACTTTCAGATGTTAAATTATAAAGAAACTTGGAATATACTATAACCTCACTTTTTCTCTTCATTGAATGAATATCTATAATAATTAATAATATCGCTTAAAACGTTTCAGAAACTAAAGAAATACTCAATTAAATTAATGTATTTATATCTTACCTCTCTCGCGTGATAATATAGTCACCAAATTCTTATTTATTTCAATGAAACTAATCAGGTTAGTGGATACTTTATAGTTTTAAGGTCCGATTTTCAACCTTTAGTTTAAATACAGCTTTTAGGAACCAATCATCTTTAAATACGTTCTTGCAACCCAAAATTATTTAGCGGAAGGTTTAAACCAACAAAAGCGTTTAACGAACCGTTAAATACGTTCTTGCAACTCGGCATAAGGGTATTTTTTTTAAACACTCACACTTTTTTCCCATTCACACATTCTTTTCGGCAACTTAGGCCATTTAAGATGTAATTTTTAATAAGCCAGAAATGCATTCTTATTATTAATTGCCTGAAACGAGTTGTCTGAAAAATTGCGGAAGCTGAGGGGGAGGGAACGAAGTCCTCCGAAGGCGGGTGGCGCGGCTAGTTAATATTTCAATCATATAAGTGAATATGCTGTATATTATAAAGTAAAAGTCAATTAGTTTCAAAGGCCCCTTGCCTCTTATAATTCAAAGTGAATTTAAATAGGCATTCTTGTTTAATTAACAATCTTGTATTGGAGTGTCTAAATATTGACTGATGCTCGCTCAGACAGTAGGCAAAGGTTTATTCTGGCCTAAGTGGTTAAACAGCCGAAACATTTTAGCTGACAGGTCAAATACATTTAATCTAAATACATATTCTGCTATAATCTTGAGTTAGTTTAATATATAATAATCTTTTTGAAAAAGAAATTAAGTGAATATTTTGAACAAGTCGGGGGTGTTTGTCTGAGGTGCCCTGAGGCTAAAAAAGTGGGTCTGTGTGGACAATTTTAAGCTTGAAAAAATTGAGCTACGAGATTGAAATTTTATATTTAAATCAATGAAGTCAGTGGCTGTTTTTCTATAAACAGGAGAAGGGCTTTAAAAGACTGAAGATGGGTCAAATTAACTCGAAACGTCTTGTTGGATTGGAGGCTTTTTATTTTTGGCTGCACCTGCCCTCCCCTTGTTTTATATTTAAGTTAAATTGGCCAAAGAGTACCAATACTTTACTAATGTTCTTTTTCAGTTTTTTTTTTTTTTTACGATTTTCTCAAAATCCGATCCAACGATTTTGATTAAAATTCAAAAATCAATTATATTTTAGATGCTCTTTTAAATGTATATTCAATTTTTTTTTAATAATGAAAATACAGGACAAAAAATTTAAAACAAAAATGTTTTTGATGCTTTATGCTCTCAGAAGAACTTTTTTTTTCTCTTTTCTTTTATTTCTTGATAAAGGGATGCGACCAGAGAGTAATTTCTCTTCTAGGGGGAGAAATATTTTATTCTTTGTCTCTCAAAGAGAACTAATAAATTTTAAGAAATTTTATATTGGAAAAGAATTATGACAAGCATCAAGAAATAAAAGAAAAGAGAAAAAAAGTTCTTCTGAGAGCATAAAGCATCAAAGATATTTTTTTAAATTTTTTGTCCTGTATTTTCATCATTAAAAAAATGAGAATATACATTTTAAAGAGCTTCTAAATAAGTAATATTTTCTGAAAAAGTACATCAGTAAAATATTAGTATTCTTTGGCCAATTTTGTACCAAAGCTTCATGTCACGTCCCATGGGGGTGTCTAACTTCGGACCTTATGCACAAAAAAAAAAAAATTTAGGTCTTTTTCTGCCACTAAGGCCATTTAGACCCCCTCCCTATTTATTTCGAATGATTTGTAGTCAAATCAAATGAATACATTTTTCTCGCCCGGGACGGGAGGCGAACCCGGGACCCAGGAGCGAGAAGGGAGTGTCTTCTCTTTGACCCACGGGTCACGGGCAAAAAAAAAAAAAAAAAAACTTAAATATAAAACAGGAGGAGCAAGCGCAGCCGAAAATAAAAAGCTTCAAATTTTTCACAATCCAACGAGGCGTTTCGAGTTAATTTGACCCATCTTCAGCCTTTTAAAGCCCTTCACACTCACACTCACGCAGTCTTTTCGGCAACTAGGGGAGGCGCGAATATTGGCCACCAAGATCAATTTTACAAATGATTGCGAGTTTTATAATAAAAATAATAAAATTTAGAAAATTCTGGGACGGATGTTTTCCTTAATAAATATGAATAAATAAAATTTTTTAAGGGAGGCGTTGTAACATAAAGTTTGGAAACCACTGGCCTAAAGTAAGACTCAATCTAGAAAATTATACTATGTATTAAACCCAAGGGCGGATCCAGGGAAGTTTTTCAGGGTTTTAATTTTTTTCTGACTAGACGCCGAAGGCGATAACATTGTTAATTACACTGTGCAACAAGAAAAAAAGCCCCGAGAAAATTCCTTCAGATTCTTAAGTAAAATGACCTCCTGAATCCAAATATGACCTTCATTTTCCCCCAGCACGTGCCGTTTTCGGGGGGGGGGGGGTCCCCTACTTATTTCCACCCCTTTTGGTTCTTTGGCTCTGTTCTTAGGGCCACGAAAAAAATTTGGAGGGATGCAAAGGAATATTTTAGCCTTAACATATCTTCAGAAGGTCATGAGAAGTGAAAAGTTAAAAAACATTAACATTTGGATCCAAGGGGGGGGGGGGGATGTGGGGGAGGATTTTGTCCCTTAAAATGCAAAAAAATCATTATAAATGATCGATTTTTTCTGATTTTTCCCAATTTTTTCATTGATTTTCTACATATTCAGGCGGACAGACCCACCTCGCCCTTCTTTAAACATCCCTCAACTAAAAAAAAATATATAGGATAAAGCGGGTGGGGTGTGGGCGATTCCGAAGCCCTTGCAAGAAGATGGAAGATTCACAGCTCAGTTGGTCAAATTGGCAAATATGCGGCTATAACTTTTTTTTTGGGCTGATCTTTACAAATTTAAAGTTAAATAAATATACGGATTCTTCTATGTCCTTCAATATTGCCATATTTTATCTAAAGGGGTAGAAATTATTTCTTGTCAATAATTGAAAAAAATTATTCTTGCAAGGGCTTCGGAATCGCCCACACCCCACCCGCTTTGTCCTATATATTTTTTTTAGTTGAGGGATGTTTAAGGAAGGGTGTGGTGGGTCTGTCCGCCTGAATATGTAGAAAATCAATGAAAAAATTGGGAAAAATCAGAAAAAATCGATCATTTTTAATGATTTTTTTGCATTTTAAGGGACAAAATCCTCCCCCACATCCCCCCCCCCCTTGGACCCAAATGTTAATGTTTTTTAACTTTCCATTCTCTAGACCTTCTGAAGAAATGTTGAGGCTAAAATATTCCTTTTCATCCCTCCCAATTTTTTTCGTGGCCCTATAATTAACGAAAAGGGGTGGAAATAAGTAGGGGGCTCCCCCCTAAAACGGTACCTGCTGGGGGAAAACGAAGGTCATATTTGGATTCAGGGGGTCATTTAACTTAAGAAGCTGAAGGAATTTTCTCAGGGCCAGAAAAAAAGCTTCATTTTGTAGCACAGTGTTATTTTATTTATTAGGATTGGATAAGGGGTTGAAATGAAAAAAATGTTTTTTTAATTTATTTTAGCTAAATCGAAGTCAAATAAATAGAAAAGATTGAAAATAACATATATATATAGGTAAGAGAAAGTAAAATAGCGTTGATAGAGGGATGAAGGGTTGATTATTTAAGAAAGGCCTTGGAATATTCCAAATCACTTGTTGAGATTTGTTTCCAGTTATAAATAAAGTTAGATTAGAGAAAAATGTATTTTTTTTACTTTTAATAAAAAGGGAATTGCTATGTCCATCTATTTTTATTCCTATAAAGAGATAAGAGAGGCGAATTTCTCGTCCAGTCGAGTCGAGCGCGTTGCCGGCTGGCAGGCGCGGAGCTTTTGCTCTTATTTATTTGTGTTTAAAGTGAATCAAAGTGAATAATTAATATAGTGCAACCCACCCTGACCTCGCCCTCAACGAGCACACCCCCTTGAGTGTTTTATTAGAGGTAATTATTATGCATTTTATCGTTGAAAAAAAAAAAAAAGATAGAAACAAATAATTTGACTGCGAAAAACGATTATTTTGAATATGAAATTAAATATTTTGCATTTCACTAAGGGTAGAGGGTGAATATAAGGGGGAGGGGGAGGGGGAGTGCAGGTGGCATTGAAAAAAAATTAATTTTTTTATTTTTTGTCTTTTTTTTTTAAACACTCACACTTTTTTACTTTCTCGTATAGAGAAAGAAAGTTATGTAATCGTAAAAAAATTCGACTTCGAGATTTTGATGTTTCTCCACGTTTTAGACCTCCCTGAGTCCAAAAAAACCATTTTTGGCATTATGTCTGTGTGTGTGTGTGTGTGTGTGTGTGAACACGATTGCTTAAAAACCAAAGCAGCTAGATCGATAAAATTTGGTAAATGCTCCTTACACTAAAATTGTAGATTTCTATCAACTTTTGGAGTAAATACGTCGCTTGGAAGTAGTACTTTACTTAAAAAGTTTTTTCGAAAAATTTTGAAAACAAATTCATTTGTTTATATTTACCTTTTTTTAATGACACTTGTATGATTTTGTTTTGATTTTTTATCAAAATTAACGAATATTTTCTATTTCTTCTTTGATTATTTCAAAAACTATTCAGTTTTCGAAAAAATGTCAAAGAATAAAAACTTTTTAAAATAGAGTATTTAAAAAAATTGAAAATTTCAAAATTTTCGAAAAAACTTTTTAAGTAAAGTACTACTTCCAAGCGACGTATTTACTCCAAAAGTTGATAGAAATCTACAATTTTAGTGTAAGGAGCATTTACCAAATTTTATCGATCTAGCTGCTTTGGTTTTTAAGCAATCGTGTTCACACACACATCCAGACGTAATTCCAAAAGAATATGGGTGATTCTTTTACAAACCGAACACTTTCTGACCGACATGTTTTTGATTTGACTGAAAATTTTTTTACGGGTTCTATATCGAAAAAAGATAGCCATCCGCGAGGATTTTCTTTTTCTTAAATATTTTGGGAAATAGAGAGGGTCGAAAATGTGAAAATTGATGAATTTCTGCTTAGACGCTCACTTTTAAAAATTCATAACTCTGGTTCTATTTGAGCTAGAAAAAACTTTTTTTTACCATTTTAAAGCTAAAAGAGTGAACTTTAAGAAAAAATTGTTCCACCAAAATTTATTAAAGATTTCACATTGTTATCAACAATTGAAATCTTAAAATCGATTTTTAACAATGGGGCCCCAACTGTATTGCATTTTTATTATAACCATCGCATTCTACGTCGAATTTTATGCCGATAACGGTTTTTTAATCGATGGAGAATCAATTAGTACTATTGAAAAAAAATCCCGCCAAGTGCTCTCATGCGGTAAAATGAAGTCATATCAAAAAAAGAAAAAAATTTCGGGGGTATTGAACCACTCTTTCTAAAACTAAATTTAGATTTAATGGAGCTTTTATGGACAAGTAGCTATGCGTTGCACAAGTAGGGCTATTTTGCGATATTTTTTTGCCTAAAAATGAGGTTTTTCGAGAAAAAAACCAATTTTGGAGTTAATTCCTCGGGATTTTTTTATTCATTCTATTAGAGTTTTTCTTCCTGCACAAATCGACATCTCATTTAGTCAGATCTGATTAGCCGTTCGGAATCTACAGGGGTTTAACCTTTTAAATTCGAATTTACCGCAGCGCGGTAAAATAAAATGATAGGAAAAAAATAAATGGTGAAATCTTTAGCTGAAAACTCAATCTTTCTAACCGTATATTCCCCATAATTATACCTCTTAAGACAGAGGAGTTATTCAAGCCGATAAACTTTTTGCGCTAGGACATGCACGAAAGAATCACCCATATACGAGAAAGTCTCGGGGAAGTCAATCCCCATATTTCTCATTCACACTCAACACTCACACACACATTCACACAATCTTTTTGTCAACTCAGGCCATATAAGACTTAATACAATAGCCGCTATTAATTAATAATATAGATACATACTGGGGGTCCAGGCATTTCTATTTAAGCCATTTGGTATCCATTTCGGACTGCCAGGGGTTCGAACCCGCGACGTTCGATATAGAAGGTAGACACGCTACCAACTACACCAAGCCTGAGGGCATTTTTTTATTTTTCTAAAGTCACCATTATTTACCATTATATTCTTCTATATTTTTGTTAATCAAATTTTCTTAATATGCTTTTACACAGGGGTGGATTAAGGGCTGAAAATTAAAATAAAATTATTTCAAAATAAAATTAAAATTAAAATAATTATTTATAAATGAATTCATATTATTTTGAGAGTAATTTCGCGGTGAAGGCTCGCATTTCCTTAAAGGGGGGTATGCCAGGGGGGGGGGGGGTTAATGCCCCATCCCCTATAATGCACACACATAAGATATTAATGTTTTTTAATACTTTTACTAAAAAATAAGTGCAATCCGTTTGAGTTAGAATTTATATTTAACGTTTTCCAAATTTTGAGACGCGGACTAATCTAAGGGGAGGCGCGAATATTGACCACCAGGACCAATTTTCCAAATGATTACTAATTTTAATATAAATAAGAATAAATAAAAAAATACTTTTATATAAATTTATATTTTTTGTTTTTGTATTATTTTATAAAATGGGGGGGGGGGGGAGGGCGTCATAAGATAAATTATTTTTAAGGGAGGCGTGGTAACATAAAGTTTGGAAACCACTGAACTAGACCCAGCCCCGAGGGCTCTTTAAAGTCCTTCTATTTATAGAAAACAACCAGTGACTTGATTGATTTAAATATAAAATTTCAATCTCGTTGCTTAAAATTGTCCACACAGGCCCACTTTTTTGGACTCAGGGGACCTCAAAACATGTATATCCATCAAAATTTCGACAGCAAATTTTTGACATGAATCCATTACTTTCTTTCTTTCTCTAAATATATATAGATAAGAGAAAGTAAAAATTGCAATGCAAGATATTTTAAAGTCAAAGGATTCATATCTGTGTCTTGGGTTGAAGTGAAACTTTTATCTACGTGTAATATAATTGTACATATCTTTATCTCTGTGCATCCCATTACACCAGAGAGAAGCGATGTTGTTAACAAATTCCGGCACACTCGAAATCCCTCTGTCGTAAAAAGGGCAAAATGCCGCTGACAAGCCACAAGGCCCTGGTGGGGGAGTTGATCAAGTTGGAAGACAAGTTGGGGACAATGTCCGTCCAGCCGATATTAAACAAGTTTCCTTGGGCAGAGCAGAGCCCGGGAACAAAGCCCCTTCGCTATTGCTCTCGTCATCCATTCATTTTTCAAGAGCTCGAATTGAGATATTAATTGAAACATCTTGCGCCTTTTTTTAAAGATTTTATTAAATAATCACTTCCGAGAAGACGCTTAATCGGCTCTTCTTGGAAGGGATATTGATTCTAATTGCAAAATAATTGTTCGTTAATTAAAGAGCTAGTTAACGAGCTGAAATTCACTCCGCACACACCTTCGGGTGTCTTCTGAGGAGTCACGGGGTCTTCGAACACCTTTTAGAATAAAATGAGAATATTTTACTTTCTCATACCTTTTATATATGTTAATATATAGAGAGAAAGTATTGGATTCATGTCAAAAATTCGATGTCGAGATTTTGATGGATATACACGTTTTGAGGTCCCCTGAATCCAAAAAAGTGGTCTGTCTGTGAACAAAATATCTCAAAAACGAAAAGAGCTAGGAAGTTGAAATTGTATATTCAAGTTAAACTCCCCCCTGGCACGTGACACGAAGCTTTTGAACAAAATCAACCAAAGGGTACTAGTACTTTACTGATGCACTTTTTCAGTTTTTTTCGATTTTCTCAAAATCCGCTCCAACGATTTTGTTTAAAATTCATTTAAAAATCAATTATTTTTTAGATTCTCTTTAAAATCTATATTCTAATTTTGCCATTGAAATCTTCTGAAGACCACTTTACTCTTGTATTTCATAGAGAAGATAGGAGAAATGGTTGGCATGGTACAAAATATAAATATTTTCACAAACTTTAAAAAATCACACTTTGTTCGGAGATTTTACTAATTAATTATTTTAATTTTAATGTCAATAATTACTCCGAGCGAAAAATTGACTAAAGGAATTCATTCCTATAAATTATGTAATAATTAATCAATTAATTTTTTTCTCATTGTTGTTAATAATTTCATGAAATAAACACGTTTGTTAAGAATTCACGTTTTGTTATTTCTCGAGCATTTTAGCAAACATTTAAGCAATTCAACTCATCACACTTTTTTCTCACTCACACTCACACACACATTCACACCGTCTTTTCGGCAACTCAGGCCATTTAAGACTTGATGATAACCGTTATATATGAGATAATATCTATTTGGGGTCCAGGCATTCTTATTTACGCCATTTGGTATCCAAATGGCTTAAATAAAATCATCGGACTGCCTGGGTCCGAACCCGCGACCCTTGGTATACAAGGCAGACTCGCTACCAACTACACCAAGCCCGGGGGCGAGAATATACATTTTAAAGAGCATCTAAAAAATAATTGATTTATGGATTTGGTGAAAATTTTGAGAAAATCGGAAAAAAAAATACAAGAGTAAAGTATTAGTACTCTTTGGCCGATTTCGTTCAAAAGCTTCCTGTTGGGTCCTAACGGGATGCCTAACTTAAATATAAAATTTCAACCTCGTAGCTCTTTTCGTTCTTGAGATATTTTATTCACAGACAGACATACTACTTTTTTTGGTTTCAGGGGATCTTAAAACGTGTATTTCCATCAAAATCTCGACTTCCAATTTTTGACATTAAAATGATTCTCAGGAAGAGAGGATGTCAGCCAAAAGGATCGAATAAAAATCTCCATTCAGAAGACGTTTCGGGTTTAATTAAATTAATCCATCATCAGTTCTTAAGAGATTATTGGCAATCTCAAGGTGTACACCATTGATTGAGATGCAGAAAGAGTTGTTATATATATATATATTTTTTTTATATATATACTAGACGCAAAGCCCCGCCTTCGGCGGGGCTTTCCGCCTAGCCAGGGGGCTGCGCCCCCTGGACCCCCTGGCTCGCCTTCCCTATTCATTTTTATATATAGAGATTATTTTAACGGTTAATTATTCATGAACTTAAGATTTTTTGTGAATCATATCCTTTCCGGGACTCTCCGGGTACACAGACAAAAAATTTACGCCAATATTTTAGAATTCAAAATGTAAATAAATAAAAAAAAAATCGTAAACATGGGTAAATATTTATATTTTGTTACGATGGCAACCCTTTCTCCTAATTTTTATTTTTTTTTATTTTAACGGTTAATTACTCATTAACTAATTGTTATTTGTCTTTCTCTCACCTATGTATATGTAATCTATATATAGAGAGAAGTATTGGATTCATGTCAAAAATTCGATGTCGAGATTTTGATGGATATACACGTTTTGAGGTCCCCTGAATCCAAAAAGTGGTTTTGCGACATGGTCTGTCTGTGGGTGGGTGGGTGGGTGTGTCTGTGTTCAATTTTAAGCATGAAGGAATTGAGCTACGAGGATGAAATTCTATATTTAACTTAAACACCCCCGGGACCGGAAAATGCTTTTAATCAAAATCGGCCAAAGATTACTAGTACTTTCTGATGTACTTTTTCAGTTTTTTTCGATTTTCTCAAAATTTGCTCCAACGATTTTTTTTTTATTCAAAAATCAATTATTTTTTAGATGTCTTAAAATGTATATTCTCATTTTGCGATTGAAATCTTCGAAGACCACTTTACTTGTATTTCATAGGGAAGATAGGAGAAATGGTTGCCATGGTACAAAATTAAATATTTTCCCATACTTATAAATTTTACATCTGAATTCATATATTCCGTACTGTCGAACTAAATATAGCGACCAAAAATCTGTGACAGCACAGAACACAACTTTCGATCCGAAGGAAGAGAAAGTTGTGTGTGTACGCCGCACACCAGTTTTTTCTTATTTTAACGGTTAATTACTCATTAACTTATTGTTATTTGTGAAACAAAACCTGTCCGGGACTCTCACAAACATACACAGAAAATTTCATCATAATTGGTTCAGTCGTTTAGGAGGAGTTCAGTCACATACACACGTACAGAAGAATTATATATATAAAGATAAATAAACATATACGAAATGGCCGTGTTGACTGAAGAGCATCTGTCATCGGATATGCAAATATTGTATTTTTAAATAATTTCGTATATATAACAACTCTATCTGCATCTCAATGGTGTACACCTTGAGAGTGCCAATAATCTCTTAAGAACTGATGATGGATTTATTTAATTAAACCCGAAACGTCTTCTGGAGATTTTTATTCGATAGAGGCTCTCCTTTTGGCTGACATCCTCTCTTCCTGAGAATCATTCTAATCATTAGACAGCCACTTCTCTTATCAACTTTTTTGACATTAATCCAATACTTTCTCTCTCTATATATATGCCTATATAGGTAAGAGAAAGTTTAATTAAAACAAAAAAATAGAATTTCCATTTGATAATCTGAATATTTTTCTCGAAATTGTCTCAAATAAAGTTTCCATTTGCATGGAGGCATCTATTTGTTTGGGAGAGGCCTTTGAAATGTTCATATAGAAATAATCAGAGCCCTCTTTATGTTGTTGCCAATGCTGAACTCGTTTTTTATTTGGAAAAAGTAAATATTAAAAGTCAAGCAATAATATTTTATCGGACGTTTTTTCTCTCTGCTCTTGCATAAAACTTATAAACATTTATTTTTCTTTTTTTTTTTTTTTTACTTTTGATTAAACTTTAAAAATTGCCAGGCCACGATGTTATCTCCCGTGCTCTCGTGTTGTTTTTGTATAATTGTACTAATAGATGTAGGAGGATTTGAACATTTCATGTCGAAATATCTCTTTCTAAAGACAGATAAAAATCTGGTGTGACTGTCGCACAGCACACAACTTTCTCTTACCTTCGGTAATCGAAAGTTGTGTTCTGTACTTGTCACACCAGATTTTTTGTGTCGACATATATTTAGTTTCCGCCAATATATTAGAATTTAAGATGTCAAATTTATAAACATGGGAAAATATTTATATTTTGTTAGCATGGCAACCATTTCTCCTATCTTTCCTATGAAGCACAAAAGTAAAGTGTGCTTCAAACAATTTTGAGGGCAAAACGAGAATATACATTTGAAAGAGCATTTAAAAAATAATTGATTTTTGAATTTTAATCAAAATCGTTAGAGCGAATTTTGAGAAAATCGAAAAAAACTGAAAAAGTACATCAGTAAAGTACTAGTACTCTTTGGCCGATTTTGATTAAAAGCTTATTTTGTCGGTCCCGGGGGGTGTTTAACTTAAATATAAAATTTCAGCCTCATAGCTCAATTCCTTCATGCTTAAAATTGAACACACACACACCCACCCACCACCACCCACCCACCACACACACACACACTACCCACACACACACACACCCACAGACAGACCATGTCGCGAAAACCACTTTTTTGGATTCAGGAGACCTCAAAACGTGAAGATCCATCAAAATCTCGACATCGAATTTTTGACATGAATCCAATACTTTCTCTCTATATATATATTACATATATACATAGGTAAGAGAAAGTAATACTATTAATTATAGCATTTGAAACAATATTCCGTGCTTAACTCAATTTTTAATTTTTTGACGCTTGACCCACTATTGCATAACAGGGTCCAAATATTAGACAAGCAGTTTCCAAACTTAATTTTATTACACCTCCCCGAAAAAAATTTCTTCGCTTCCACACCTATTTTTTTTAATAGAGGTTAAAAAATAATAATAATAATAAAAACTTTATTAGAAAAAAAACAAAACTACAATTACCCGAATAATAACAATGTGTTGGCTCCCCCCCCCCCCCGGGTTGGAAATTATTTATATAGACCATATTTCATTCATAATTTATTTAAATCAAATATCAGATTATTTTTTATTTTTTTATTTTTAATAGTATAAATAGATTCTTATATAGAAAATCTTTCCAATAAATTTCATTCAATCATCAATTAAAGATAGTTCAATTCAAATCAATATATGATAGAATTTTTTTATTAAATTTTATTGTTAGGAATTAAATTTTTTCTTTACAATTTCAACAAGTTAAGTCATCCCAATTTGATGCCTTTGATTTAGGTTTGAATGAATACTGACTTGATAATTTAAAAATTTAGTACATTATTTATGTAACACTCGATACATTTACATTACATTAGGTAATAATTATATAAAGAAAATAGATAGTCAAAGATTTTTTTTAATTAAATCAATTTCCCTAATATAAAGTATTATTAAACAATTTTTCTTTATAAAATATTATTGAAGATCTATCCTCCTACCTTAACTTTCTTGAAAAATATAGCAAAATGAGAATATACAAGCAAATTTTGAGAAAATCAAAAAAACTGAAAAAGTGCATGACCTCAGCAGCCGATAGGACAAATTATAAAGAAAAATTAATTTGTTTTAAAAAAAACTCCATCTGAAAACGTATATTTCCGTTGAAAAATACAATTTGAAAAATTTGATGTGATTACATTACTTCCATATGAAGAAAATAGTTTTAAATATCATTTTCTGTCAAAAAGCATCTGAAAACGTATATTTCCGTTGAAAAATACATATTTGAAAAATTTGACGTGATTACATTACTTCCATATGAAGAAAATAGTTTTAAATATCATTTTCTGTGAAAGAGCATCTGAAAACGTATATTTCCGTTGAAAAATACATATTTAAAAAATTTGACGTGATTACATTACTTCCATATGAAGAAAATAGTTTTAAATATCATTTTCTGTGAAAGAGCATCTGAAAACGTATATTTCCGTTGAAAAATTCATATTTAAAAAATTTGACGTGATTACATTACTTCCATATGAAGAAAATAGTTTTAAATATCATTTTCTGTGAAAGAGCTACTGGAAACGTATATTTCCGTTGAAAAATTCATATTTAAAAAATTTGACGTGATTACATTACTTCCATATGAAGAAAATAGTTTTAAATATCATTTTCTGTGAAAGAGCTATCTGAAAACGTATATTTCCGTTGAAAAATTCATATTTAAAAAATTTGACGTGATTACATTACTTCCATATGAAGAAAATAGTTTTAAATATCATTTTCTGTGAAAGAGCTATCTGAAAACGTATATTTCCGTTGAAAAATTCATATTTAAAAAATTTGACGTGATTACATTACTTCCATATGAAGAAAATAGTTTTAAATATCATTTTCTGTGAAAGAGCTATCTGAAAACGTATATTTCCGTTGAAAAATACATATTTAAAAAATTTGACGTGATTACATTACTTCCATATGAAGAAAATAGTTTTAAATATCATTTTCTGTGAAAGAGCTATCTGAAAACGTATATTTCCGTTGAAAAATTCATATTTAAAAAATTTGACGTGATTACATTACTTCCATATGAAGAAAATAGTTTTAAATATCATTTTCTGTGAAAGAGCTATCTGGAAACGTATATTTCCGTTGAAAAATTCATATTTAAAAAATTTGACGTGATTACATTACTTCCATATGAAGAAAATAGTTTTAAATATCATTTTCTGTCAAAGAGCTTCTGAAAACGTATATTTCCGTTGAAAACTACAATTTGAAATATTTGACGTGACTACATTACTTCCATATGAAGAAAATAATTTTAAATATAATTTTCTATCAATGAGTCAAAAACTTACATTTCCGTTGAAATGGGTAAATTGAGTACATTTGCCCTAATGCCTTTTATTAATATTACGATTAAAAAAAAAAAACTTTTTAAAAGTAAAATATAGAATAATTATTCTTTTTGCTGTTTAGATAAAAAAACAAAACAAAACAATTTTTTTATTTTTTCTCAAAAGGCACTTGCTATATTCATTTTATTTTCGAGCGAGATCAGGCAGGCAGAGCTCCGTTTGTTTTAGTTGAGTTGAGACTTTGCATTCGTCGGTTTGTCTCCTCTCGTGTTAGTGCATTTAAAAAGTGTTTTCTCGGTTTTTTTCTTTTTGTGTTTGTTGTTAAGTGAGTGTATAGAGGGATGAAGAGCCAAGCTACCCTTCCAGGCCTACCCACCCCCTGAAACTCACCTTAAAGGTAAAAAATTTATCCCTTCTTTGTTTAAATATTTATTTTATTAATTTTTTTTCTGATTGTTTGCATTTTATTAATAATATAATTTGAATATTATTTCACCACTTGTTTAGTTTATAAAATACTAAAATATATCTACTGATAGAGAGCATGAGGGTTTCATCCCTTAACAAAATAATCATTTATTTCATATTTCTTGAAATTCTTTTACAAATTAACTTATTAATTATCCAAAAAAAATTCTTTTAAAATTTCGCGACTTGCCCCCTTAAGCAAGAGGGTGAATTTTTTCCCCTCTTTTATATAATTTTTTTATAATCATTTAGATAAAATAAACTTTATTTAATATCTTACTCAAATCTTTCTTGGTTTTGAATCTTTCTAAGTATAAATGTATTTTTCAATTGTTTAAAATTTTATTTCCCCAGATTACTTTCAACCCTCAGGTAACAGGGTGAATTCTTTCTTCTCCCCCCTTGTTAAATAAACACCTAAAAACATTAATATACATTTGATTAGCCTTAAATATTAAAGAAAATTAATGTTATGCCCCCTCCTCACATCTCTTTTTTTACTAGGCCCTACTACCAGTGGCGTACCGAGGGGGGGGGGGCGGTCCGCCCCAGACCCCGAGCCGGCATAGGCCCCCATAGGCATAGGCATAGGCCCCCCCCCAAGTAAATGGGAAAATTTAGATAACAAAAAAATTTAATGAAAATTTCTCTTTGAGAGGCCCCGGGGCCCTTGGGGTTCAGGGATATACGGTATTTTAAAAATATTTTTGTGTATGGAGGAGGATATTTAAAGATGAGCACCCCCCAAAAAAAAAATTCAATATAAGGCCCCCTCTTCTAGTGCCGCCCCAGGCCCCCAACTGCCTCGGTACGCCCCTGCCTACTACTAATTATTTTTCAACCACCTGGGGCCATTAAATAGATATTCTATTTTTTTTTTAATTATTAATAATCTATACTTATTTTGACATATACTATTATATAAAAAAGACAGTCTGCGTGAGTATATTTATATCTCATAGGCTCCGAAACTACTGGACGGATTTTCGTGGAGTTTTTTTTAATAAGTAGACAATTTTCCGGGGGTGGTTTGAGACTATCATTATTTTTGATTAGGGATAGCGGACCCCTATTTAAAAGGCACAAGAATTTCCCCTTGGAAAGCATTGTATTCTATCTCTTCTTATGAAAAATTATTATCAATTAATTTTAGTAATTAAAATGAACTCGATGAACCGCAGTTACTTCATCTTTTACTGTTAAAAGTAAAGTTTTTTTTTTTTTTTTTATTAAAATTAAACAAGAGTTTTATTTTAATATTCATTAAAATTTTTTAAGTCAATTTACATCAGGACCTATGAATAATATAAAAATTTGTAAACACTTGACCTCAAAAACACTTTAAATAAAAAACTCTTGTTTAATTTTAATAAAAAACATTACTGTCCAACAGTAAAAAATTAAGTAATTTTGACACTCCCAATTCAATTTTATAAGTCTTTATCCTAGAATCGAATTTAATTGATAATACTCTTCTATCAAAATCTCTATCTATACATTTTTACTTCCTCTTACCTATGTATATATGTAATATATATATAGAGAGAAAGTATTGGATTCATGTCAAAAATTCGATGTCGAGATTTTGATGGATCTTCACGTTTTGAGGTCCCCTGAATCCAAAAAATCTAGTGTGACTGGCGCACAGCACACAACTTTCTCTTACCTTCGGTAATCGAAAGTTGTGTTCTGTGCTTGTCACATCAGATTTTTTGTGTCGATATATATTTAGTTCCCGACAGTATGGAACATATGAATTCAGATGTAAAATTTATAAGTATGGGAAAATATTTATATTTTGTTACCATGGCAACCATTTCTCTTATCTTCCCTATGAAATACAAGAGTAAAGTGGTCTTCAGAAGATTTCAATTGCAAAATGAGAATATACATTTTAAAGAGAATCTAAAAATTAATTGATTTTTTAATTAAAAAAAAAAATCGTTGGAGCAAATTTTGAGAAAATCGAAAAAAACTGAAAAAGTACATCAGTAAAGTACTAGTACTCTTTGGCCGATTTTGATTAAAAGCTTATTTTTCCGGTCCCGGGGGGTGTTTAACTTAAATATAAAATTTCAGCCTCATAGCTCAATTCCTTCATGCTTAAAATTTGCACACACACCCACACACCCACCCACACACCCACAGACAGACCATGTCGCGAAAACCACTTTTTTGGATATAGGGGACCTCAAAACGTGAAGGTCCATCAAAATCTCGACATCGAATTTTTGACATGAATCCAATACTTTCTCTCTATATATATATATTACATATATACATAGGTAAGAGAAAGTAAAAATAGGAATAAAAAAGATTTTGTTGCCTTAATAAAAAAATCTGGTGTGACTGGCGCACAGCACACAACTTTCTCTAACCTTCGGTAATCGAAAGTTGTGTACTGTGCTTGTCACACCAGATTTTTTGTGTCGACATGTATTTAGTTCCCGGCAGTAGGGAATATTTGAATTCACAAGGGGGAGGGCACGACCTTGGGATTTCATTTTGGGATGAAACTTCGGGTGATGATTGTAGACCGTTAGGGGGTTCACCCCTTGAAATAGTAACGCGCAACGCTCAATAGTTTCGGAGAAAATGACGTTTAAAAAATTCAAAGTCCGCTTATATACTAGTTAGGCTTTTTATATGACAATGGCGACAATAGTCTAATAGGTAGCGTGTCTACCTACCAAATGGGCGCTTGGGGTTCGAATCTCGCCTCGACTTATTTTTTTTTTTATTAAATTATTTATTTTATTGTTTTTACAATTAAATAAATTTATTATTTAATATTAAAGATTATTTATTAATAAATAACTATAGTGTTATTTTGCTAACAAAAAAAAAGACTAAATTTTAAATCATAATTTAATTATATTCAATAGTAATATTTAAAATAACTACCAAATAAATACACTATTATTTAATAAAACTATTATTCAAAATACTATAATTTAGGCTATTAATAAGTAAAAAGTTTCAATCTTATTTCTTGATTTTACATTATAAGCATTTATACATTATACTTTTTTATCACAAACGTGAGACTGAATGATAACACTAGTCGACAAGGTTTTTTTCACAAAAAATCTGATTAGTGAACCTAGTGCATTTTTTCATTCTGAATTCAGATATGTAGTTAGAATTTCTCCATCGGGCACAGTTTTAGAGATATAGAGCAAAATAGATTTTAGTCGAAAATGGGCTCTAAACGGCTTTTATTTAAAATGTTCAAATTATTTTTAACGCGACACCCCGTCAAATTATGCAGATAGTTAGAATACATATAAATTTTAAGTTTCATCCCAATCGGAGGTCATTTAGACGTGCCGCAAACAGCTTAAAGTTTAAAAAAATCGAAATTTTCAAGATTTTTTGCTTTGGTCACCCCTAAAACAATTTTAGAGATCCCTGAATGAAAAAAAACATATATGTACGATATTCTAGAGTTCTTTGGCTTTCTAAAAAGCATTCATTCGTAAAAATCTGTTAATTATTAACGAAATTATTAATAAAAACGTGAGCAAAGAAAAAACCTAAGTACACTCACTGGTCGAAAAAAATGGACTTCAATTGAATTAAAAAGCGAACCCTGTCCACGAGAAGCTAATGTATCCTCTCTGAGCATCGGGTCACGGGCTCTAACTTTATTATATATTATTAAAAAAAAATATTTTTTGAATCTCATATCTTTCTTTATACTTCTAAAAGAACAAGAGGTCCATTTTTTTTTGTCCAGTGAATGTACTTAGGTTTTTTCTTTGCTCACGTTTTTATTAATAATTTTGTTAATAATTAACAGATTTTTACGAATGAATGCTTTTTAGAAAGCCAAAGAACTCTAGAATATCGTACATATATGTTTTTTTCAATCAGGGATCTCTAAAATTGTATTAGGGGTGACCAAAGCAAAAAAAATCTTGAAAATTTCGATTTTTTGAAACTTTAAGCCGTTTGCGGCACGTCTAAATGACCTCCGATTGGGATGAAACTTAAAATTTATATGTATTCTAACTATCTGCATAATTTGACGGGGTGCGGCGTTAAAAATTATTTGAACATTTTAAATAAAAGCCGTTTTAGAGCCCATTTTCGACTAAAATCTATTTTGCTCTATATCTCTAAAACTGTGCCTGATGGGGAAAAACTGAATTGATATTTGAATTCAGCATGAAAAATACTTCTAGAATTTCATATCTTCATTCTTGTGAAAGAAAAAAGTTCATTTTTGTCGACTAGTGTAATCATCATAAAAACATTTAAAACAAAAATTTTTTCGGCATCTAGCACAATTAATGAAAGCGGAATAATTTTTACAAGAACAATGAATTATTTTTTAAAAGATCAGTTGGAAAACAAACAAACATCATTTACGTTCACAAAAATTTCTCTATTAATAAATAATCTATAATATTAAATAATAAATTTATTTAATTGTAAAAACAATAAAATAAATAATTTAATAAAAAAAAAAAAATAAGTCGAGGCGAGATTCGAACCCCAAGCGCCCATTTGGTAGGTAGACACGCTACCTACTAAACTATTGTCGCCATTGTCATATAAAAAGCCTAACTAGTATATAAGCGGACTTTGAATTGTTTAAACGCCATTTTCTCCGAAACTATTGAGCGTTGCGCGTTACTATTTCAAGGGGTGAACCCCCTAACGGTATACAATCATCACCCGAAGTTTCATCCCAAAATGAAATCCCAAGGTCGTGCCCTCCCCTTGTCAGATGTAAAATTTATAAGTATGGGAAAATATTTATATTTTGTTACCATGGCAACCATTTCTCCTATCTTTCCTATGAATTACAAGAGTAAAGTGGTCTTCAAACAATTTTTAGGGCAAAACGAGAATATACATTTGAAAGAGCATCTAAAAAATAATTGATTTTTGAATTTTAATCAAAATCGTTACAGCGAATTTTGAGAAAATCGAAAAAAACTGAAAAAGTACATCAGTAAAGTACTAGTACTCTTTGGCCGATTTTGATTAAAAGCTTATTTTTCCGGTCCCGGGAGATGTTTAACTTAAATATAAAATTTCAGCCTCATAGCTCAATTCCTCCATGCTTAAAATTGAACACACACAGACACACACACCCACCCACCCACCCACCACACACCCACCCACCCACACACAGACAGACCATGTCGCGAAAACCACTTTTTTGGATTTAGGGGACCTCAAAACGTGAAGATCCATCAAAATCTCGACATCGAATTTTTGACATGAATCCAATACTTTCTCTCTATATATATATTACATATATACATAGGTAAGAGAAAGTAATACAATGTTTCGAGTGATAATTCTGCAGCCGTCATTCAGGTCTATTCTCTAAAAACAGGCGTTAAAATTTAGAATAAATCAATGGGTGTTAAAAAATAATATAAGCGTTAAAAAATGCTATTCAAAATCACTTCCTTGCCTAAAATAGCTATTCTGTAAACAAAAAAATTTAAAGCCAAAGCGTTAACATTTTGTAAATAGTGTTAAAAATTAACGCCATGTCTAGAGGATGCCTTTAATATTTTAACGTCGGGTTTAAAATTAACATGGCGTTCTTAACCTAAAAAGTAAGGTTATGATTTTGATAGCTTTGAAATATTAACGTCGCTGTTAAAACTTTGTTTTTTAGAGAATTGCATTTTTTTAACGCTGATTGTTTTTACATTACTTTTTAACACCCAATTGTTGATTTTAAATTTTAACGCCGGTTTTTAGAGAATATACCTGATTGAGAGTTAAGTTGGCTACCTTCGGCTCGTTTACATTCGTAGCCAACTTCAGATGCGTCATGTTACCAACATTTGAATCTTGAAATCACGCAAGTTAACGAAATGAAGTTGGCTACGAATGTAAAAGAGGCGAAGGTAGCCAACCTAACCCTCAAATATTCATCTCCTGATGACGGCTGCAGAATTAACACCCAAAACATTGTATTTTATTGTATTATTTTGTTAAAATAAACCACGATCCCTCTGCTCACACCACATTTGTAAACTCAGCAATCGAAATGTTTTGCCATCGCAATATTTATAAGGGAATTAATTGATTCTGTTGCCAACAAAATTTTGAGACGATTCTTGAACTTTCTACTCTGTCAATTTGCTAAGCTTTTCTTGAAGAGTTTTGCGGAAGTTTCAAGTAGACGATTAAATTCTATCGGGTGTCGATGTCACCCGTAGATGAACTTAATTGAGATAGTTCTCTGACGTCATTAAAATAAAACTCGCCTTCAAGTTCAAACAAATCACGTGCTTGGTCAAATAAAATTTTCAAATTTATTTATAGCGTTAAAAAAGACTTAAGAAAGAATTAAATACAAATCTGTGCACTACCAGTATTATTCTTAAAAGGAGAAATCTGATTGTATCCTAGAATAGGACCAAGATCTATGTTGTTAAGCAATGCCCAGCGGGGATGAAAATCGGGATAGGTCACCTCCGACTCGCTTAATTTATAAAATCAAATCGCCTAGCAGACGTAACTAAATACACGTCGACTTGAAATGTCTGATGTGACTAAGCACAAAATCACAGAAGTGCGACTATCACGCCAGATTTTTTTCTAATTAAATGAACTTAGCAACACCACATTTTGAAAACAATATGTTTAAATATTTAATGAAATTAACCAAATCTTTTGAAACTCAACTATAATAATCAGGACAATAGCTTCTAGGCCTCGAGCGAATTTCATGACAATCCCTTCAGTGGTTCAGAAGTTATTCGTAAAAAGCGAAAAACAAATTGCGTTTCAAAATTTCAAACTTCAAACAAATATCGAGATTTAAGATTTAATTATTTAAATAAATCTCGCATTCATTATTTGTTGAAATTTTAATATTTTATTTGCCTCATTAGATTATTTTTTTTTTTTTTTTTATAAAAAAAACATTCACACTTTTTTCTCATTCACACTCACATTCACACACTCATTCACACAGTCTTTTCGGCAACTTAGGCCATTTAAGACTTTATACGATATCCGTTAATGATTATTATACATATTGGGGTCCAGGCATTTTTATTTAAGTCGTTTGGTATCCAAATGCCTTAAATAAAATTATCGGACTGCCTGGGGTCCGAACCCGCGACGTTCGGTATAGAGGGTAGACACGCTACCAACTACTCCAAGCCCCGTGGGCTCATTAGATTATTGCTTTTGATTTGTAGGATTTAGGGAGATTTCAGTTTAATGAATTTATTTTTCTAATTAATGACCTATGGCTCAGAGGTAGAGCATTAGCTTCTGGTGCCAAAGGTCGAGGGTTCGAATCCCGTCCCTGGCAAGAATTTTATTTTAATTAAGTTGGATACTAATCAATAGGGGGGGGGAACTAAATGGCCGCAGATGCCGAAAAAGACCTTAAATAAAATTTAAAAAAAAAACAGTCAATGAAGTTAACAATCTTTCCCACCCAGCAGCATCGATGTTTATCTTTTATTCTACATGCAATAAATAAATACTTAACCCTTTTTGAACACAACAGCAATCTCTCTTTTTATTTTTAATTACAAAGAGATTAAATTTCCTTAAGTGCTTAGGGACGGACGAAGATGGATTTAGTTGTCAAGTTAAAACATGCTATGCTGATTCGGGGTATGACCCATAATATGTACAATATTTGCAACAGCTCGTCAGATTTGTTCCTTTTAAAGGACCCATTTAACTTAAACTTTATTGCCTGACATTAAACTTTGAGAATTTCTATTTCTATTTCTATTGTATTAATAGATAGATAGAATATGAAGGATCTTCATTCAAATTTGATTAATTAAATTAGATATGAATGAAAACTTGGTATCTCTTAAAACGAAACTATTTGCACTCTTCACTCCCACATTCAATTTTGTCTTTTAACTTGATACTAGTCGCAAAGCCAGCCTTCGGCGGCTTTTTAAAAATCCCTTTTCGGCTGCATTGACCATTTAGGGGTTATTTCTTTATTTAAATACTTTTTAAATACAAGAACCGATGGCAACTGGGGGGCGTTCCACACGCTGATTCTCTCGGGGTCACCAATCCCGACCTTTCGCCGCGCTTGGCATCACTTAACCGCAACGATTGTCTGCTCCGTTGCCAGGCCCCCCCGGCCGTTTAAAGGGTCAGTCGTATGCGTGCTCTCTTCTTTTTTCAACTGCTGCCTAGCTCCGCCCACAGCTCCATGTCGTAATAACTGGAAAGCTGACTCACAGAGCAACTCACTGCCTCGCTAATTTAGTCAACTTGTTGATTTTGTGTTCCCATATTGAAGAAATAATTAATTTTCCAAAATATTCAAGAGATTCAAATTATTACTACGTAACTCCCATGTACTATATTTGTACTTAATTTCAAATAGATTCAGTGAAAATTGTGGATTTCTATAGAACATATAGATCTACATACATACATACGTTTTTCCCATTTCATTTTTATATACGAGTGGTGTGACTAGTCGCAAGTTGTGTTCTGTGCTTGTCACACCAGATATTTTGTGTCGACATATTTAGTTTCCGCCGTTATATTAGAATTCAAGATGTAATATTTATGAACACATATTTTGTTCACATGGGCTTTCCCATGAAGTTCAAGAGTAAAGTGTGCTTCAAAAGATTTCAAGGGCAAAATGAGAATATACATTTTAAAGAGCATCAAAAAATGTATGAATTTTAATCAAAATCGTTTGAGCGAATTCAAAGAAAATCGAAAAAAATCTAAAAAAAGTTCATCAGTAAAGTACTAGTACTCTTTGGCCTATTTTGTTCAAAAGCTTCGTGTCACGTGCCAGGGGAGTGACTAACTTAAATATAAATTTTCAACCTCCTAGCTCTTTTCGTTCTTGAGATATTTCGTTCACACACACACCCACACACACACAGCAGTCACACCATTTTTTTTTTTTAATTTCTATTTTAATAGAATAAGAAAAAGAAATTCAAATTTAAATCTAGCGTTACAATTAATTCCAATGGGAATGAACTAGAGGAACTTTATTGTCTTTGGAATGAAGACGGGAAAAATAAATTCACTCTAAAAGACCCGGGGGGGGGGGGCGTCGTTTGGTATTTGCTGGGGCTTTTTTCTCTCTCTCGGAATTAATTAAAACGAAATCTACTTAAAAGGACTTGTTGATCCAATGGGAATTGATTTATAATTCTTCCCGCACAGCTAAGCCTTAATACAATTCACAACTTCTAACTATAAATAAAAGCATTTAAAAATCTGCTGTGACTGGTCCAACAACTTCAATAGCCTAATTGAAATTCGTGTTCTGTGCTTCTGATACGCCAGATTTTTTTAGTATTTTAATTCAAGAAAAATGAAATTTTAAGAAGAAGAAATATACAGTAGTAATAACTGGCTGCGGGAGGGCTGGCTGCCTTCGGCATCCCTATCGCCTGCACTCTGGCTGAAGCATGCTTATTGCTCAATTTTATAAGCAACCATTAGATATTTAATTTCTACACGAATTACGAAAAACTAAGTGTATTGAGATTGCACTTTTATGCTTTTTTCCCCTTCGTGCTTATTTGCATTTATTATATATAGATTTTTAAAAATAATTCAAAACATTATTCAGAAAAAACGTTCATGTAAAGCAAATCCTCCGGGTCTGGCTCAGACCCGCCTGCGGCGGACCCTCGCAGGGGGGGGTAATCTGGTGACACACTTTCGGTAATTTATTTTATTGCATTCTCCACTTGTTTACCAGAGTATATATACAAATAAAATTTTTAAGTCTTAATTTTTAAAATGCCCGGGAGCCGTGGCTTAGAGAAAGACACTTACTTGCTTCTCCCGCCGCACCGTGGTTCCAAATCCCGAAAACATGGTCAAAAGTCGAAAACGTTGTTTAATCTCTCTGAAATTCAGTACACAAGGGTTTTTGAGGTCGCTGATTTAGAATTTGATATTATTTTTTCAGAAAAAAAAAAATATGGCGGAACCAATATGGGGAACTAAAAAAAAAATAATTCGATTTCAATCAAAATTGGCATTGTCGGGTTCTCGAGGTTGCTGATTTCGTATTTTAAATTAATTAATAACAAAATAATTTTTCTTTTTTTTTTTTATAAGTCTTTTTCTGCATCTTAGGCCATATTGACCCTAAATGTTACATATTGTTTAATACGACACATTTGTGGGGGTCCAGACACATTTATTTATGTCAAAATAATTTAATTACAATATTTTATTCAATATTTTTAATACGGATTACATATAACATTAGTTTAAATAACATTAATATGCTTCATCAGATGAATATTCAAATTCCAGAAAAAATTGAATAAAAAAAATCTGGTGTGACTGTCGCACAGCACACAACTTTCTCTTACCTTCGGTAATCGAAAGTTGTGTACTGTGCTTGTCACACCAGATTTTTTGTGTCGACATGTATTTAGTTTCCGACAGTAGGGTACAATTGAATTCAGATGTAAAATTTATAAGTATGGGAAAATATTTATATTTTGTTACCATGGCAACCATTTCTCCTATCTTTTCTATGGAGTGCAAGAGTAAAGTGGTCTTAAAACAATTTTGAGGTCAAAACGAGAATATACATTTGAAAGAGCATCTAAAAAATAATTGATTTTTGAATTTTAATCAAAATCGTTAGAGCGAATTTTGAGAAAATCGAAAAAAACTGAAAAAGTACATCAGTAAAGTACTAGTACTCTTTGGCCGATTTTGATTAAAAGCTTATTTTTCCGGTCCCGGGGGGTGTTTAACTTATATATAAAATTTCAGCCTCATAGCTCAATTCCTTCATGCTTAAAAGTGAACACAGACACACACACCCACCCACCCACACACCCACCCACCCACCCACCCACCCACAGACAGACCATGTCGCGAAAACCACTTTTTTGGATTCAGGGGACCTCAAAACGTGAAGATCCATCAAAATCTCGACATCGAATTTTTGACATGAATCCAATACTTTCTCTCTATATATATATTACATATATACATAGGTAAGAGAAAGTAAAAAATGTGCAAGTCTGTGCAGCTAATTTTTTAATATTATTAATGAAGAAGGATTACAAAAGGCAGGAAAAGTGGTTTGAGAGTGGGATGTCGTGGGACTTTTTACTTTTTGACTTTTGAATTTTTGCGATTTCTGAAATGGAAAAAAAATAAGACGTTATTTGAAATGCTTAATTAACTATCAAAATTTATTGCATTTTTTTACATTGTTGAAATTTAGTTACTTTCAGTCGTTGAATCCATTTGACGAAATTGAAATAACCAAAAGCACAATGAAATGGAGAGCGATTGAAAGGGATGCTTATTTGCGTTCGGAGAGAGCTCCCGATTGTTGTCAAAAACGCTCAGATTCAAATAGATTTTGAGAGCCAGATAAGTGCATATGACTCTCAAAAACGGTCGTTTCTAAACGTAAATATATTAATAAAACTATTTAGAGGCTTAAAAGTCCCCGAATTTAATCTTTATATTTAGACTTTTGGTCACGTTTTCGGGATTTGGAACCACTGTGCGCCGGTGTCCCGGGTTCGCTTCCCGTCCCAAGCGAGAAAAATTTATTTCATTTGATTTGACTACAAATCATTTGAAATAAATAGGGGTAGGGTCTAAATGGCCTGAGTTGTCGAAAAAGACCTTAAAAAAAAAAAAATTTATTTTATATTAAAATTAATTACCTCCTTTACCCCCCCCCCCTTTGTATCCGCCATTGGTATGAGTAGAAGATGCTTCTGAAATGCTTTTTATTCAAGATTTTTATGCTTTTTTGCCCGATCTTTATTTATTTATTTATTAATGGGGAGATCAGCTGCCATGGCTTTTATGCGATGACGTCAGGTAATAATTACAATCATTGAATTACAAAAAACCCCCCCCCCCCCCCCCCCCCCAAAAAAAAAACACGCTTTCCTTTATATTATTCATTATTTCTTTTATTAATTAATATGAAGAAATAATGAATAATTTGAATATGAAGAAAAACGGTTTTTTTTTTTTCCTTGTCCGGCCTTTACTCTTCAGCATTAATCTTCATTTTTTCTGCATAAAGCTGTTGTTTCAATACAGACCTTTTTAAGCAAACGAGAGCATTCGCATCACTTCCTCCCTAATCACTCCTCTCACGTGCCGAGAGTAAGGCATCCTCGGGATTAGCAGAACTATTTATTTATTTGTGTAGAAAGAAAACAAAATATGGCATTGAACGCTTAGAGGTAGAAAGAAGCCCTTCGGGGGGGGGGGGGGGGAGGTTTAATTTCAATTCTTGGCATTTCTGATTTATTAAACAATAATTTGAAAAGATTCCTTCTTCACCCTTAAAACTTGACAAATTTAATCTAACTTTAAAACCTAATAAAATATCACATTAAATTTTAATATAACCACCGCCGCCGCCAAGTTGGTAAAAAGACACAGCGATGACGTCAGGTAAAAGTAATTAAAAGTTTTAAAGAAGCTATTAATGATATTTATAATGAGAAGTGCTTGTGAAAAGTTGCGCTTCAAATTGCGTGCCTTTGCCAATTATGCTATTAAAATGTTTGCGCTATTTTTTTAAAGAGAGAGAAAGTATTGGATTCATGTCGAGATTTTGAGTCCAAAAACGTGAGTCCCTCAAAATGGTCTGTCTGCGAACAAAATATCTCAAGAACTAAAAGAGCTACGAGGTTGAAATTTTATATTTAAGTTAAGCACCCCCTTGGCACGTGACACGAAGCTTTTGAACAAAATCGGCCAAAGAGTACTAGTACTTTACTGATGTACTTTTTCAGTTTTTTTTCGATTTTCTCAAAATGCGCTCCATCGTTCAAAAATCAATTATTTTTTAGATGTTCTTTAAAATGTATATTCTTATTTTGCTCTTGAAATCTTCTGAAGACCACTTTACTCTTGTACTTCATAGGAGTTCATGGTAACGGAATATAAATTTTTCCCATGTTTACAAATTTTATATCGTACTGTCGAAAGCTAAATTTTATATAAATGTCTGGTGTGACAAGCACAGAACACAACTTTCGTAAATAAGAGAAAGTTGTTTTATGTGCAACCGATCATCGATTTTCAAAAGGGAATTCCTTTCTGGGCCACCCTGTAGTTACTGATGATGGACAGATCCCCTGCTTTATCTCCTTGTCCTAAAGAATTCACAAATTGATTTCAAATAGAGAAATAACTCCTGATGAATCTTTATGAAAAGTGCCGAAACGTTCGTTAATTAAAATGTTTTTTTTTAATTTTTTCAACTAAGTTTTATTTTATATAAAATATGATGCGCTAGAGCCCTTTCTTTGAATTCTATTCATCCATTCGCAAATATATTATTTCAGACAGAGAGAGAAAAATGATTTAGTGGCGGCTCAAACGCAAACGAAATAATAATGATGAGACGATCAATTCGTCCATCCCCGGGGCAAAAAGTTGAAATAAATCTCTTTCGATTAAACAGAAAAAAAAAATAGAATTTGTTTCTATCTAAAGTCTGCTAATTAAAATTGAATTGAAGTTTAATTTAATTTCGTTCTTTTAAAGGAAGTTCTTGTCAAAACTTTATTTCGATTTATTTGTCAGAAAAAAAAAAGAGTTAAATTCTGTTTGATTAATTCAATATATATTTATTCAATGGCAAAAACCTGGGGCGAGGCGAAGCACAGCACACAACCTCGGGTAATTGAAAGTTGTGTGCGCTGCTTGTCACGCCAGATATTTATTTAGTTTCCACCGATATATTAAAATTCATTATGTAAAATTTATAAACATATTTTGTTCCCTTGGCGTCTATCTTTCCTATGAAGTACAAGAGTAAAATGGTCTTCAGAAGATGTCAATAGCGAAATGAGATTATACATTTTAAAGAGAATCTAAAAAAAAATTGATTTTTGAATTTTAATCAAAATCTTTGCAGCGAATTTTGAGAAAATCGAAAAAATTTGAAAAAGTACATCAGGAAAGTACTAGTAGGCTCTTTGGCCGATTTTGATTAAAAGCTTCGTGTCACGTGCCAGAGGGGTGCCTAACTTAAATATAAAATTTCAACCTCCTAGCTCTTTTCGTTCTTAAGCTATTTTGTTCACAGACAGACCATTTCGAGGGACTCAAGTTTTTGGAATCAAGGGACCTTAAAATGGGTATATTCATCAAATGGCTTTATTGCGTAGCGCCTACGTCATAAGGCAAAGTTGTTTTCTTCGCTTGAATAGGCAATCAAAGCCCTCTACTTCAAAGTGAAGCCCCTTTTAGTACAGTATGGAGCCTCTAAGAAGTAAGAAGTAAGCATCGTTATTTGTTTTCTGTCACAGATTCAGCTGCCTGTCGGTGAACGATTCAAGGCGTACTGGTGCGTGCGGGATTGGGACAACACCCGCCTCTGGCGTTTCCACGAGCTCTATATGCTTGTCCTGATCCTGATTGCGCCCACCTGCATTATGGCAATCACCTATTCCGCCATTTGCTGGGAAATCTGGAGAGTGATGCAACGCAGACACGATATGACCTCCGGACAGGGGTGAGTTCAAAAGAAATTTCCATTAATTTGTATCTGCTCAAAAAGGGGATTACAGGAAAATCAATTTATATAACTTTTTGAGTTAGAAGTAACAATTTCTCCCATAGGAAATGAATAGGGAAATATTGAACTTGCTGGAAGTTTACCGTTTATTCAAGTACCGTCACCAAGCGGGATTTTTGTTCTCAAAACACTTCTAGTGATGCAACAAAAACTTTTCTTTTAATTTCACAAATGTCAAATAAATTTAGCACTAATAAATTAATCACTGATGAGTAGCCAAGGGACTCCAGAGCTGCCAACGCAAAAATGTGCAAAATATTTATATACGAGGGGAGTTTTATAATGCGGAGACTTTTAGAATTTGCTGTGCAGGAGGGCTAACTTTAAATGCAATACTGCCCCCGTCAACTGCGTGTTTTTTTTTTTAACCCTTTTCGGCTACAGAGGCCATTTAGGGATTAATTCTTTATTAGTATACTTTTTTAAATTTACAAGTACCGATGGCTACCGGGGTGTGTTCCACACGCTGATTGCTCGGGGTCACCAATCCTTTCGAAGCTGCGTGTTTGACAGACAAATTCGTGAATTTTAACGAAAACGGGAGAGAGTGAATTTTGTGTGCTAGCATCGAGTATATTCTCCAGATTTAGCCCCCAACGACTATTTCCTGGAAGAAATGACTGGAGGGGAAAGAGAAGGGATCATCATTGAGGAAAAACGCTGGAATACGTAAATACATCGAGCTAAGAGAAGACTATGTTGAGAGATAAAACCCTTATTTGAAAGATATATTCCCAGTACGTCACTCACTGTCTTAGCAAACTCCCCGCGTATTAATGAGCCCAATAACAAAAGTTTTTACAAAAGATTGAATTAAACAGTTATGTAATATTGCCAGTAATAACTGTAAAATAAAATATTTTCGGAAACTACCGCTGTTCGCGTAACTGCTTGATCAACTAACTGCCCAAATGAGATTGCGCACCCGTATAAAGGAGTGCTGGGTCTGCTCGGCGCCCAAGGGCCTAAAAATGTTCCCATTGAAAAGCAAAGGGTCTTCAAAGCCAATTAATGGCAATAATAATAAACTAATTAAACCTCTCTAATGAGAAATTATAAAAATGCTAATTAAATGAATTTTCATATTTCTGATGAATAAAAGAAATTCTAATGATGCGACCAATCATAAAAGAGTATAATTTCCCTTGAATCAAGTACTCTATGTAATATTAGAGTTTGTGCAATTTATATTCTTGAATGTGTCTCGCATTAATATTTGGCTTTAATTAAAATTTTGATTTGCCTCTGAGTAATAATTAATAGGGCGCACACGCCGGGCCAAGGCTATTTGGGGCCATTGTTGTCTGTCGACCTCCGAACACTTTGCTCAATCATGGAATAGTGCCGATTAAATATTCATAACTTAAATTCTATATTAATTAACGAATAAGGCGGGCCCGAGCCGCCGAAGGCGGGTGTTGCGGCTTGGAGTTAAATATTTCCAGACACGTAAAAGATTAATCAGTTTGAATAATTTCACAAACTCTAAAATTGCATTTAATTTTATTTACTTTCAATTAAATGAAATCATTTTACTGACAGAATACGTAGAAAAATCCTCTATGTTTATTTAGAATTAAAAAAAAAAAAAAAATTAGTAATTATATACGGGGAGATGTTTGTCCAATTATCGGTCTGTTTAATTATTGAAATGCACAAAACCTGCTGAATAAATAAATATTTCCAAGAATTATTAATAAAAATCTGGTGTGACAACTTTCTCTTACGTTCGGTAATCGAAAGTTGTGTTCTGTGCTTGTCACACCAGAGTTTTGTGTCGATAGTTTCCGCCAATATATTAGAATTCAAGATGTAAAATTTATAAAGATGGGAAAATATTTCCTTTGAAGTACGTGAGTAAAGTGTGCTTGAGAAGATTTTAAAGGCAAAATGAGAACATACATTTTAAAGAGAATCTAAAAAATAATTGATTTATGAATTTTAATCAAAATCGTTTGAGCGAATTTTGAGAAAAACGAAGAAAACTGAAAAAGTATTTCAGTAAAGTACTATTACTCTTTGGTCGATTTTGTTCAAAAGCTTCGTGTCACGTGCCATGGGAGTGTCTAACTTAAATATAAAATGTCAACCTCCTAGCTCTTTTCCTTCATGCTTTATTTTAACCATAAAACGTGTATTTCCATTAAAATTTCAATATAGAATCTTTGACATGAATTCAATACTTTCTCTCTCTCTCTCTCTCTGCCATATATTATCTATAGATAAAGGAAAGTAAAAAGATACTTATCCAGTGGACTTGTGCATGTTTAATGAGACCCGATCAATTCGTCACAATTTCGCAGTGCGCGGACCGAATGACGTCTACGTAGCAAATGGGCTTATTTGTATTGCATAAATGTTGGACAAATAAATGGATTTTTTAAAAGGTAAAAAACGGAAAGCAAATAAGCAAATCATTTGCCTGCCCTCTTCGGTCAAGGGCCCCCAAATGACGTTCTATATAGACGCCAACTAAACGTTGACTTGGCCGAAGAATCCAAAATATCCACAAGGGCAGCGATTAATCACCTCGGGGGCTTCATTTTGGAATATAAATGGCCGTTTAAATAAAATGCCCTTTTTTATAGCGCGAAAAGAAATGGGAAGAATTCAAAGAGTGCTGGGAATTTGATTTACTCCCTTGGAGGCTCTAAATCAATTTTCTTGTTTATTTATTGAGTGTCAAAAGGCGCAATAGAAAGATTATTTACTCTAGGGGGTGGGGAGGGGGGTTATAAAAAATAACTTACTACCCTCGTCTTTTCTTTTTTGGTATCCAAATGGCTTAAATAAAATCATCGGACTGCCTGGGATCCGAACCCCGCGACCTTTGATATAAAAGGCCAGTACGGTACCAACTACACCAGACCCGAGGCCGTTAAAAATATATTGCCTAAGATGCTGAAAATCAGGATAGGGGTTCCCCACAAACAAGAGCGTTCAACGCCAACTGTACTTAATAAATAATATAATAAAATTTTTAAAGTCAGCTCTCGGGGCTTGGTGTAGGGGTTAGAGTGCTAACCTCGTACACCGAACGTCGCGGGTTCGGACCCCAGGCAGTCCGATGATTTTATTTAAGCCATTTGGCTACCAAATGGCTTAAATATAAATAAATGCCTGGACCCCCAATACATATATATTAGTATCCAAATTATTTAAATAAAATATTCATCGGCTGGAGAATCCGCGCTCCGTGGCGTTAAGAATATCGATTTTGACTAGCTGCGTCATCCGCCTTCGGCACGTTAACAATTTTGAGAAATTCAAGATGGGACCCCAAAAGGTCTCGTTAATTTTAAGAAAATCGGAGACTAGTTATTTTTGGCTGTATCTGCTCCTTTTCCTGTTGTATAAACAAACAGCCACGACTTCGTTGATTTAAAAAAATTTGGTGTGACTGGCACACAACTTTCACTTACCTTTGGTTGTGTTCTGTGCTTGTCACACCAGGTATTTTGTGTCGACATATATTTATGTTAGCAAGGTGATTTTAGCGAGGTATATTTAGTTTTCGCATATATATTAAATTCAAGATGTAAAATTTATAAACATGGAAAAATATTTATATTTCTCTTATCTTTCCTATTAAGTACAAGAGTAAAGTGTAAAGTGCTCTTCAAACAATTTCGATGGCTCAATGAGAATATACATTTTAAAGAGAAACTAAAAAATAATTGATTTTTGAATTTTGTTTAAAATCGTTGAAGCGAATTTTGAGAAAATGGATAAAAACTGAAAAAATGCATCAGTAAAGTACTAGTACTCTTTGGCCGATTTTGTTCAAAAGCTTCGTGTCACGTCCCGTGGGGGTGCCTAACTTAAATATAAAATTTCAACCTCCTAGCTCTTTTGTTCTTAAGATATTTTGTCCACAGATAGCCCTTTTTACTTTCTCTTACCTATGTATATATGTAATATATATATAGAGAGAAAGTATTGGATTCATGTCAAAAATTCGATGTCGAGATTTTGATGGATCTTCACGTTTTGAGGTCCCCTGAATCCAAAAAAGTGGTTTTCGCGACATGGTCTGTCTGTCTGTGTGTCTGTGTGTCTGTCTGTGAACAAAATATCTCAAGAAGGGAAAGAGCTAGGAGGTTGAAATTTTATATTTAAGTTAGGCACCCCCATGGGACGTGACACGAAGCTTTTGAACAAAATCGACCAAAAAGTACTAGCACTTTACTGATTCACTTTTTCAGTTTTTTTCGATTTTCTCAAAATTTGCTTCAACGATTTTTTTTAAAATTCATATATCAACAACTATTTTTTAGATGCTCTTTAAAATGTATATTCTCATTTTGTGATTGAAATCTTCTGAAGACCACTTTACTCTTGTATTTCATAGGGAAGATAGGAGAAATGGTTGCCATGGTAACAAAATATAAATATTTTCCCATACTTATAAATTTTACATCTTGAAAATCGAATGTACCGTACTGTCGGAAACTAAATACATGTCGACACAAAAAATCTGGTGTGACAAGCACAGTACACAACTTTCGATTACCGAAGGTAAGAGAAAGTTGTGTGCTGTGCGCCAGTCACACCAGATTTTTTGGACTCAAGGGCCTTCAAAATCTCGACATCGAATTTTTGACATGATCGCAATACTTTCCTCCTATATATTTAAAAGACTTTTCAAGGAATAATTATCCTCGAAATAGAGTAAAAACGTTCCGCAGCGGGCGTCTAATGCTTTCTCCATGTTCTGGCCTTCATTTCATTTCCTTTTGACCTCCAGACAGAAATTTATTGTCACTACTTTGTTGGCTGTTTGCTTTCTCAATCGATCGAGTAAATCGTGTATAAGATCACAATTCTAATATTATTTATGGGCTTTTTACTTAACGATTTATTTATTGGTAGGTAAATAAATGAACAGTTGAATAATAAATCAACGAAATTTATATAATTTATTTATTTTAAAAATGCACTTGCTCAATCTCACAATTTTTTTTTTTTTTTTTTTTTTAATATACCGATAAATTTACGGTATTTTTTCTTGATCAAGTGGTGGGGGCAGTCCAAATATAAATAAATATAGAGAAAGAAAGTATTGGATCCATGTCAAAAAAGCAATGTCGTGATTTTGATGGATATACACGTTTTGAGGTTCCCTGAATCCAAAAAAGTTGTTTTGGCAAAATGGTCTATCTGTGAACAAAATATCTCAAGTACTTAAAGAGCGAGGAGGTTGAAATTTTATATTTAATTTAGGTACCCTCCTGGCACGTGACACGAAGCTTTTGAACAAAATCGGCCAAAGAGTACTAGTAATTAACTGAGGCACTTTTTCAGTTTTTTTCGATTTTCTCAAAATTCGCTTCAACGATTTTGATTAAAATTCATATTTTTTAGATGCTCTTTAAAATGTATATTCTCATTTCGCTCTCAAAATTGTTTGACTCTTGTACTTCATAGGAAAGATAGGAGAAATGGTTGCTATAGTAACAAGATATAAATATTTCCACATATAAATTTTATTACATCTTGAATTTTAATGTACCGTACTGTCGGAAACTAAATATCGACGCGTCGACCACAAAATCTGATGTGACAAGTACAGCTTACAACTTACAATTACCGAAGGAAAGAGAAAGTTGTGTGCTGTGCGACTCGTCACACCAGATTTTTAATACCCTCATCGTGAAAGAATTCGCATGTTAATTTATATATTTTATCTCACGTGTAAGCGCGTAGCCCTCTATCGGATTCAAGTGGAATTGCATTTTATATTCTTTCCCTTTGAGATCTTTCCCAATAAATTTTCAATCCCAAAGAGGGCATTCAGAGTAAGGAAGGTGGGAGAAGAAGAGTTAAGATCGCCTTGCGTTCCTTCTCCGATATTTCTCCTCTTAAAGCGGGAAATTAATTTAGAGCTGCTCTCAACTTTTTAATTTCTTGTCCTAGATACTCCTTGATTAGTTAACTTCCACCACCTATGAAAAAAACATCTCCTAAAGGAGCCCTTGACCTATCAGTCCGACTGACAGCATCGGACAGAAGGGATAAGGCAAGGGTCCGCCTCAGGGGGTCCAGGGCCGGCTTGCTTAAATAAAAAGTATTGAATTCAAAGAGGCTTTCACTGGATTTTCTTGACATTAAACATTTTAATAGCCCCCCATGGTTATTTCTCCATATTTAAGAAAAACCAGTGCCTGCTTGAGGATTTGTTTGCATTCATAGAATATACAAATGCAAAGAATACATAAATATTTCTCTATACATTTTCTATGGGAGAAATCGTAACTTTAACAATTAATAACTCAAAAATTGGAAGTGCTAGGGACCAAAACGTATTTTTCCCTGAACCAGTTTTTTATAATTATTATTTTCCTACGACCTTTAGTTTAGGCCGTTCTTTTTATGCGTACAGACGCACAGACAGACAGACAGAGAGACACCTGAGTTCCTGCATAAGCTCTCTCCCCCTTAGTACCCACGTACAGTGAGAGCAAAAAATGATTTTCATGTTTCTATAGTATGTATAAAATCGCCGAGACGGCGGATCCGTTTATTTCCTCGCCATCTTCTATCAGACCATTTGCCCAGAAGCATCAGACAAAGGTTCCCCGAGTGCGTCAGCGTCAGCATTTCCAAGTCCTAAATCTTTCTGAAAGCTCCATTTAATCCAGAAGTTGTCTGGATTTGTGCCATTTGCCGTTGTGTTTAGAATTCCCCCTTGTTTGTTCTGTCCGGGCAATTCCAATTGCATGATTAATATCTCCAAGACAAGTCAAACTAATTAGCCTCCCTCCTCTCATTAAACTGAATAAGCAACTATTGCTATTGTTATTTCCCCACAGAGTTGGGATGTAAAATCGCTTTCTCTTACCTATACAGAGAGGATTGGTTGGATTCATGTCAAAAATTCGATTTTGATGGATATACACGTTTTGAGTCCAGAAAACTGGATCCCGGTCGTTCTTTCTATGAAGGAATTGAGCTACGAGGTTGACATTTTACATTTAAGTTAGTTCTCTATCCCCTGGCACGTGGCACGAAGCTTTTGGCCAAAGAGTACTCTTACTTTTTTTTTTAACACTCACACTTTTTTTCCTCATTCACACTCACACACACATGCACACAGTCTTTTCAGCGACTTTTACGATAACCGTTATTGATTAATATACATATATTAGGGTCCAGGCATTCTTATTTAAGCCATTTGATATCCAAGTGGCTTAAATAAAATCATCGGACTGCCTGGGGTCCGAACCCGCGACGTTTGGTATACGAGGTTAGCACGCTAACCTCTACACCAAGCCCCGAGGGCTTTACTTCTTGAATTCTATCATATCGGCGGCCCTCGAGGCTTTGGATACCAAATGGTATGCCTGGACCCCCAATAGATATTATAAATAATAACGGTTATCGTCAAAGGCTTAAATGGCCTAAGTTGCTGAAAAGACTGTGTGAATGTGTGTGGGGGTGTGAATGAGAAAAAAATGTGAGTGTTTAAAAAAAATATATGCCCCCCGGTAACCCCTTAAAAGACATTTTTGAGAATTTTTTCAAATTTTTTTACCCAACCTTAAAAAAGTTATGGATTTTTGAAAAAAAAACGCTCTTTTTTTCAAATAACGATAACTTATTTTAAAATTGAAATTTCGGAACCCCGCAAGGCTATAAAAATTTTGTTTTTTAATGTAGTTTTCAGAAAAAAATACAAAAATTATTTCAGGAGCCCGCATATATGAAATATTTCAGTTTTTTTGAAAAAACCCTAATTTTAAATCGACCATTTTTTTTTAAATTTTTTTAACTCAAAATAAACTCCAACTAATTCTACAATTATCCCCCTTAATTTCAAGATGTGCCGACGATTGCTTCTATTTTTTTTTGTTATAAAAATTTTTTTTTGAAATTTGGTTTATTTTTTACGTAACTTTTTTATGAAATTTTTTCAGCTTTCTCGTGAAACTTTAGAAGTTGAAAAATGATATTTTATTCGAAAATTTTAAGTCATCATACTAAAAATTGTTTTTTTTTTTCAGTAAAGTAAGAGACTGAAAAACAAACAATTTTTAGTATGATGACTTAAAATTTTCGAATAAAATATCATTTTTCAACTTCTAAAGTTTCACGAGAAAGCTGAAAAAATTTCATAAAAAAGTTACGTAAAAAATAAACCAAATTTCAAAAAAAAATTTTTATAACAAAAAAAAAATAGAAGCAATCGTCGGCACATCTTGAAATTAGGGGGATAATTGTAGAATTAGTTGAAGTTTATTTTGAGTTAAAAAAATTAAAAAAAAAATGGTCGATTTAAAATTAGGGTTTTTTCAAAAAAACTGAAATATTTCATATATGCGGGCTCCTGAAATAATTTTTGTATTTTTTTCTGAAAACTACATTAAAAAACAAAATTTTTATAGCCTTGCGGGGTTCCGAAATTTCAATTTTAAAATAAGTTATCGTTATTTGAAAAAAAAGAGCGTTTTTTTTTTCAAAAATCCATAACTTTTTTTTGGTTGGGTAAAAAAATTTGAAAAAATTCTCAAAAATGTCTTTTAAGGGGTATAAAAAAGATAGGAAATTTTCAGCGAAATCCGCGGGGGTCAGGAAAAAATTTGTCGATTTGGCATGGAATGACCCATATAGATATCGGCTGAAATGTGGTGTGAGAAGCATAGAACACAATCTACAGCAGCGTTTTCCAAACTGTGGGGCGCGGCACCCTAGGGAGGCGCGGACTAGTCTAAGGGGAGGCGCGAATGTTGGCCACCATGATCAATTTTCCAAATGATTGCTAGTTTTATAAATAAAATAATAAAATAATTTAGAAGATTCTGGGACGGAGTTTTTAATTAATTAATATTGATAAATAAAAAAAATATTTTTATAGAAATTTATATTTTTTAGTATTAAAAATGTTTGTTTTTGTATTATTTTATTAAATGTGTAGGGGAGGGGGCTTCATACGATTTTTCGTAATATTCATAATATTTTTAAGGGAGGTTAAAGTTTGGAAAGCCCTGGCCTAAAGTAAGACTCATTCTATATACATATAAAATTATACTATGTGTAAAACCCAAAGGGAAGTTTTTCAGGGTTTTAATTTTTTTCTGACTAGACGCAAAGCTCGCCGAAGGCGATAGCAATGTTAATTATTTTTGGCTCAAATAAAAATGCCTAGACCCAAAAATATATATATTCTTAATAACTACAAATAATATTTTCCATCTACTATTTAATGTGAAAAAAAAGATTGGATTAGGGGTTGAAAAATTGAAAAAAATGTTTGTTTTTTTTTATTTTTTTTTTAGCTAAATCGAAACAAAATAAATAGAAAACAATCAAAAAATAACGTTGATTATTATTTTTATTAGGGGGGATGAAGGGTTGATTATTTAAGAAAGGCCTTGGAATATTCCGAATCACTTGTTGAGATTTTTTTCCATCTTAGGGAAAAATGTATTTTTTTACTTTTAATAAAAAGGGAATTCTTATTTTCATCTATTTTATTCCTTTACAAAGAGATAAGAGAGTCGAATCTCTCGTCCAGTCGAGTCGAGAGCGTTGCCGGCTGGCAGGCGCGGAGCTTTTGCTCTTATTTATTTGTGTTTAAAGTGAATCAAAGTGAATAATTAATACAGTGTAATCCACCCTGACCTCGCCCTCAACGAGCACACCCCCTTGAGTGTCTTATTAAAGGTAATTATTATGCATTTTATCGTTGAAAAAAAAAATGATAGAAACAAATAATTTGACTACGAAAAACGATTCTTTTGAATATGAAATTAAATATTTTGCATTTCACTAAGGGTAGGGGGTGAATATAAGGGGGGGGGGGAGGGAGAAGTGCAGGTGGCATTGAAAAAAAAATTAGCTTTTTATTTTTTATCTTTTCTTAAGTCACCATTATTTACAATTATATTCTTCTATATTTTTGTTAATCAAATTTCCTTAATATATTTTTACCCAGGGGTGGATTAAAGGTTGAAAATTAAAATAAAATAATTTCAAAATAAAATAAAAATTAAAATAATTATTTATAAATGTGTTCAAATTATTTTGAGAGTAATTCGCGGTGAAGGCTCGCATTTCCTTAAAGGGGGGTATGCCAGGGGGGGGGGTTAATGCCCCATCCCCTATAATGCACAAAGATATTAATGTTTTTTAATACATTTACTAAAAAATAAATGCATTCCGTTTGAGTTAAAATTTAATTTCAATATTTAGCAAATAGCATAGTGGGGTAGAAACATTTTAATGTCATTCTAAAATTTCTTATTACTAGGGCGGAATTAATTTTTGAGAATTTCGAAACTCTCATAAACAGATAATAATAACACAGGGTAACTTGGGAACCCATAGAATGTCCTGCAGAATTGTGTAGGGACTTTTTTCATTAGGTAGAAAAGTAAGATATGATTAGTCCACTTAGAATTTTACTGGGGTGATTTACCGCATCTTTTTGTATATAGAACTAATCTCAATTCGGATTGGAATTTTTACTTTCTCTTACCTCTATATATATGTTAAAATATAGAGAGAGAAAGTATTGGATTCATGTCAAAAATTCGATGTCGAGACTTTGATGGATATACACGTTTTGAGGTCCCCTGAATCCAAAAAAGTGGTTTTCACGACATGTTCTGTCTGTGTTCAATTTAAAGCATGAAGGAATTGAGCTAGGAGGTTGAAATTTTTGATTCAAGTTTGGCACCCCCTAGGGCGTGAAAATAAGATTTGAGAAAAATATTTTTCTTCAGGAATGAAAGTTAGAAAAAACGAAGCCTGAATTTTTTCTTTAAAAAATAAAACAGCTTACCTTTCGGCTTTGGTCAACGCCATCCTCGGAGCTTTTAGTGGTCATCCGAGGATGGCTTTTACCAAGGCCGGAACGTAAGCTGCTAAAATATATTTTTAAAGAAAAAATGCTGGCTTCGTTTCTTCTAACTTTCATTCCTGATACAAATTCCACCAGCCTTATACCAGCGTTTTCCAAATTGTGAGGCGCGGACTAGTCTAAGGGGAGGCGCGAATATTGGCCCCCAGGACCAATTTTCCAAATGATTACTACTAGTTTTAATATAAATAAGAATAAATAAAAAAAATATTTTTATATAAATTTATATTTTTTAGCATAAAAATTTTTTGTTTTTGTATTATCTTATAAAATGGGGGGGGGGGATTAATTATTTTTAATGGAGGCGTGGTAACATAAAGTTTGGAAACCACTGATCTACAGGAAGTTGTGTGCTGTGCGACAAGGATTTTTGTCTTCAATTAAGGCCATTCTTTATTAATTAAATCTCATTTTGCTTTCCTTTAATCCTTTTGAAAATATTGAACCATAAAAATAAAATTTTGTTTAAAAGAGAGAGAAAAAATAAATAAATAAATAAATAAATATAAAGCCTTCTTTTAAAAAGTTTATATAAAGAAGCTCTGAAGTGAAATGACCAAAGAAAGAATATTGCGAAAAGGAGATGGGAAAAATTTTATTGTTATATCTTTACATAAATTCGGGCCTTAAAAAAAATTGAGATAAAAAGTAGCAACGTATAAGCCTAGATATTTTTCCCCCTCTCGGCTGCTCAGACTAATTTGGGGCTTATTGAATAATTTTAAAAATCATTCGCATCATTTGAAAAATTTCATTAGGATGCAAAGTTCGTGAGCCTGCAGGGTATTTTGCGGGATTATTAATTATTATAGATATTCATCTGATGAAGTGAGTTGATGTTATAATCAGAGTTGGGTTTTTTTACATAATTTGACAGTTTTTTTACACAAAACGCGAAAATCCCGTTATTTACGGAAAAAACAATGGCGGATGTAAAAAAAAAAACTCGGATACTCATGTGCAAACACGATTTGTCTAATTAAGATAAAATTAAATGGTATAGTTTTTTCTTCTTCTTCTTCGACTCTTGTTATATTATAGAAACCAAAACAAATATTACTTTTAATTTTTTAAAATCTTTTAGTAATGGAGGATTGCCAGACCAGTTTCCACTTTTCGGGCCATATATATTCTAAAATTAATTCCCCATATGTTTAATTCCTATCTGAATCCTAAAAAAAATAAAATCAAACTGAATTTAATTATCAGATATTAATTAATTAAAGAAAATAATAAATATACTTACAAATGAAATGACAGTTGTAGGTTAGGTTACCATATTTAATTTTTGAATTTCATTTTACAATTATTACGTATATTAACATTTTGATTATATTATTCATAAATAAAAAAGAAAACAGCATCGTGTAAAAAACTGAGTAAAATACTCGCGGGGAAAAAACTTGCCAAGTTTGGTTATAATAGGCCAGCGTAAATGTCAATTTGTTTATATTAGGGTCTGACCGAAACAAGATTTTCAGCCGAAACCGAATATTCGGCCTCAACCTTAGTTTGGGCCGAAACCGTATCCGAAACCGAAACTTGTATTTCCTATAAAAATTTTTTTTCATTTTACCTTTTTTTTTTTTAATTTTTTTCCCTCCCGTGAAAATCATTTTACCTTTTTTTTAGGGAGACTAAATTTTTTTCTCCCTCAAGTGCAAATTATTTGACCTTTTTTTTTTTTGCATGCGAGTCTCATCCCATTTTTTCAGACTCAGACTCTGGTTTCGGCCGGCCGAAAGGTTCGGCCACTTTTTGGCCGAAACCATGATTTTTGGCCGAAACTGGCCAAAACCGTAACCGAAACCGAATATTCGGTCGGTTCCTAGTTTATATATTTAGTTGGCCAGTTGACCGCTAGGATTTGTACCCATATGATTGATAATTTCAGACATGTCATACAATTTGATTCTAATTTCACTTTGAGTATTTCTAAGCTATAACATAACCTCACTCCGTCAGATGAATTTCTATAAAATTAATAATATCGCTTAATATAAATTGAAAATTAAAGGAATCCGAATAAATTTAATGTATTTTTATGTGTACATCATGGTAGAGACACTAAATTAATTCAATACGAAAAATTAAACACATCTTTATAGATTAAAGGATGGAATTTTTACCGGTACCTTTAGTTTAAAGCCTATTTAAAGGAACCAATAACTTTAACGGGAGGTTTAAAGGACGGCACCGATGGACTTCACTTTTTCACCGAGAAATAAAATGTTATAACTTAATTTAAAATGACATTTTATAGGCAACATCAAAACAAAAATTTAATTAAAGTTAGCACTAAAAATTAATGAATATGATAAAGAGAAGATAAACTAATTTTATTAGAGCATAAATGAATATTATTTCGTGAAATAAAATCATAAAATATGCATTGAACATGATCTGGCCGGAATTGAAAAAAATATGTTTAGATAACATTGATATTTAATTGAATTTTCTTTTACCTGAGCTGAATTTTAATTTTGTGTTTGTCACATATTAAATTCCCCTCTCCCCTCCCATCCCCTCTCCCTTGCATTGCCTTGTCAGTGACGTCATAGGGGACTTGCTTTCTTCTGATAAAGTATTAGGTTGATGTAGAGATTTTGATGGATATACACGTTTTGTCGTCCCTGAGTCTAAAAAAAATGGATTCCGCGTTTGTGTTCAAAATAAAACATGAAGGAAATTAACTATGAGATTGAAATTTTATATTTAAGTTAGGCACTCCCCTGGGACGGGACACGAAGCTTTTCAACAAAATCGGCCAAAGAGTACTAGTACTTTACTGATGTACTTTTCAGTCTTTTTTGATTTTCTCAAAATCGGAAAAACGATTTTGATTAAAATTCAAAATTCAATTATTTTGTATATTCTCATTTTGCTCTCAAAATTGATTGAAGCACACTTTGCTCTTGTACTTCATAGGAAAGATAGGTGTCGAGGGTAACAAAATATAAATATTTTTCCATGTTTATACATTTTACATCCTATTGCTCAGGGGCCCACATGTTGTGGGTACGTGGATGGCGACCACGAGCTGCCCTAGCTGGGTGGGACTGACAGTATTTCTATTCTTAGCATGTCAGTTTCTCCCCTTATATATTTTCAACAGGCGTCAGACCGTGCGACGGGCCGGCCTGTTCTATTTCTTCCCGGTCGCAAAAACCCTTCCCGCCGACCCCGCACCGCGAAAATAATCAGACGAAGAAAGAAGAAGAAGAAGAAGATAAATTTTACATCTTGAATTCTAATATATCGGCGGAAACTAAATATAACATATGTCGTCACAAAAAATCTGGCGTGACAGATTTTTCCATTAAATGAAGAATTATAATATTCTACTCTCTTTTACCATCAGCTTGTTGTTGTTGTTGTTGTTGTTTGTTCAGTTTGCATTTATTTCTTTTCCCCAGGTTAAGTGGCCATATAGAGAGCTTCCCATTACGCTATAGCAAGAGAATTCACCGATGTGGAAGTGGCAGCAGCCATCAGAATATTCGCGAGAGTTTGAGGAATGTCAACTCCGTTCGATCGGAAGAGGAGAACAAAACAGTTAAGCAGGTGTGAATAGCAAGCAATTCTACCAATTGAAACTATTAACGCTAAGCTTTCTTGGATGGAACGTTTTTTTTGCCCGTTGCTTCAGTTCTTATTAACTGGCTATACCTCGGATAAAGTCTTTACACTTTAAGAGCCCAGGTCGTAGTTAACTAGCTGAGACCCAAAGGTTTATCTAAGAAGTGAAATTAGAAACACAAGCCTTGATTAACTTTCTTTTTTTCTCGTTTTTAATAAATGACGCCTTCATTAAGTTGCCAACTTCACAAATCTTCCCTTATTATATCTGAAAACACACATTTATTTTAACTCGAATGTGTTCTTGTTTACTATATCGATGTTTTGCTAACTGTCGGATAAATTTGTTAATTGACTAGAAGTGAAGCAACCGGCCTTATGATAATAATAATTTTTTTTAATGGTGAAGTTGAGGCTGTATATGGGCGATTTGCGTCCGAAACATCGGCGATTGAAATAAAAAATTAGCTTTAAAGTTTTTGTCTAATTTGCATCCAGGTGCATACTTATTTAGAATTTAGCCTGAAGATGGCAGAAACAGAATTCCAAAACAAAATTTTGTTGTTTTTACTTTGCACCTAAACAACCCCGAAGGAAACATGTATAAACTTCCATTCAGTTATTTTTAAATAAATCTATTATTTGCTATCTGTCGGATAACATTATTATCAATTCTTATCTAAAAACTCCAGGCCATGTTTTTTTTTTTTTTTTTTTTTTTTTTTTGTTTAAATGTTTATATAATATACGCATTTTACAGTATATGAAAAAATGATCCCTTATCGTTATTATAATAACAATTGATAACGACATCGGCAGGTGATAAAAATGCTGGTGGCGGTGGTGGTGCTGTTCGTCATCTGCTGGGCGCCGATGCTCATTGACAACGTCCTCTCGGCCTATGGCGTCTTGGAGAACATCCGCACGGGACCTCTCAAGCACATGGCCACCGCCTTCCATCTCATGGCCTACTTCAACAGGTAGCCGAGCCAACCAATTTACTTTCTCTTACCTATAGCGATAGAGTAATGTGTTCATGTCTAAAACGGAAATACACGTTTGTTTTTTTAAAGTGGTCTGTCTGTGAACAAAAAGAGCTATGTGCTTGAAATTTTATATTTAAGTTAGGCACCCCCTGGGACGTGACATTCGATTTTCTCAAAATTCGCTCCAACGATTTTGATTAAAACTTAAAAATCAATATTTTATAGATCCTCTTTAAAATGTATATTCTTTGTTTAAATATATGTCGATACAAAAAATCTGGCGTGCCAAGCACAGAACACACGAGAGGAGGTTATTTGCTGTACGACCAGTCACTCCAGATTTTCTTTCGTCATTTTCACTTGCAGAGGATGTGCAATGAACGTATTGTGTTTGTTTTGAATTTTAACGCATTGGGGCTTATTTTCCCAGGACTCTTTCTGTTAAGTAGGCCAATTGTCCTTTAATCCCCTTGAAGTTGGGAAGTTTCTTTGGAGAAAGATGGCCCGGCCCTATTATTTTAAATGATTCTAATTTACATAATTGTGTAAGATGAGTCAAGTGGCTATCAAAGGAATCAAACAAAACTTCTGAAACTAAAAAGCAAATCTTTTCAACTCTTTAACAACAACCGAAATGCCGAAATATCCATAAAATTGTCCGACGTTCACGTTGAACCAAATTTATTTTGTTTTTGTTTGGCGAATGTATTTTGAAAGAAGGAAATAACAAAACAGGAGTTTCTATAAAATGCCACCAGCAAATATAACAATTGATGGCACTGCGTTAAATTTATCGAAGCATTGCCCCCCCCCCCTCCTCCCTATATTTTATTTTTCTTGTCAAATTTTATATTTTCCGAGAGAGGAAAATGTGCAAAAGCGTGACTTTTGAGATTAAATCGGAAAATGTATCTAGGCCGATTGCTTCAGTTCTAATTAAGTCTCAGATATGCAGTTACAATAAATAAAATAAATAAAATTGACACGCAAAACAAAATCTGGTGGGACTTTACGCACAGCACACAACTTTCTCTTGGCATCCTATAAAATAAATACAAAATTTCATAAGAATTGCTAAATGTGTAAAAGGTCGCAAAGGTGACCCTCTGTTGAATCGAAATTTACATTCAAATCCCCATATGAGAATTTAACATTGGCTCTATGGAAGGAAGAGCCGGAAAATGGATTTGAAAAATCTTGAAATACGAAAAGTGTACTTTAAACAATTTTCACGAAAAATTTTACTGATATACATTTCAAAGAAACATCGAAAAGAAAAATAAAGCGAGTTTTATATAATACTTAAAAATTGATCTTTATGATAAAGTTAAATGTTAGAGAAATAAGTATTTTTTAATTATTTTGTGTTTAATTTTAATTTTGTTTTGTTTTTATTTTTGTTTTCTTTGCTGTAGAGACTAATTATATTTTGACTAAAAATATAATTAAAAGAATATTGTTCCTTTATGTAGTGCCATTCCTTCATTGGGATATTTATTTCCTGTGGAATGGCCACTTTTCTGTATTAAATAAAGAGCATCTGAAAAATAAAAATTTTTGAATTTGAATAAAAATCTTTGGAGCGAATTTTGAGGTTTCTTCAAAAGCTTCGTGTCAAGGCCCAGGGGGGTGCCTGACTTGAATATAAAATTTCAACCTCCTAGTTCTTTTCGTTCTTGAGATATTTTGTTCACAGACAGACACACAGACCATGTCACGAAAAGCACTTTTTTGGATTCAGGAAACCTCAAAACGTGAAGATCCATCAAAATCTCGTCATCTAATTTTTGACATGAATCCAATACTTTCTCTCTCTATATATATTAACATATATAGGTAAGAGAAAATATGCTCAAAGAATATTTATGAAACATGGAATCCTGATTCCTTTTTGTTTGTTTTTTTGTTTCAGTTGCATCAATCCAATCGTTTATGGGTTCATGTCAAAGAACTTTCGCGAGAGTTTCTACCAAGCCCTGTGCCGATGCTGTCGGAGTCGGCCGCCCAAACGAGCGCTCAGCGTCTCCCAAACGAGGACAACATCTGTCCGGTACGCGGACTCCAGGTAATCCTGGACCACTGAATCTCTTCTCTTTAATTAACACTAGTAGAGTTATATATGAACCTGCCTGCCGATGAACCACCATAAGAGTAATTAGGGCTTTAGTCAAACACCATGGGACCAGAAAACCGAAACTGTACTTATATTGCAATCAGTCTGTTAAATTTCTGATAAGTAGAAAAGATATCTTTAATAATGACAAAGTTGGCACTGGTGGTCACGCAATTTTGACAAGCCTACATTTTATTTTAAATTTGTTTTAAGGGCCTTTTCGGCTTCTGAGGCCATTTGATTGGTGTTCTACTGAGGCACCAGAAGCGAATGCTCTACCTCTGGGCCTTAAGCCAGGGCATAACTCATGGCGCGTCAAAGAAGTGGAACACTTTGGTGTTTCTTCTTAAGAAGATCTTTTCTAATCTATCTTAATGTTACTGTAGTTTATTAAACATTTAATATGAAATAGTTTTCTAAGTAAATTTAACACAAATACATATCATTTTAATAAATTTAATACAATTTAAATAAAATAAAATAAAAAATAGACAGAAAAATCTGGTGTGACTGGTCGCACAGCACACAACTTTCTCTTACCCTTCGGCAAGAGAAAGTTGTACTGTGCTTGTCACACCCGTTTTTTTTTTGTGTTGAGATATATTTAGTTTCCGGTACATCAGTAGGGTACAATTGAATTCTAGATTAAAATTTGCCCTCGGGGCTTGGCGTAGAGGTTAGCGTGTTAACCTCGTATACCAAACGTCGCGGGTTCGATTTTATTTAAGCCACTTGGATACCAAATGGCTTAAATAAGAATGCCTGGACCCCAAATAAATATATATTATTAAATAACGGTTATCTTAAAAGTCTTAAATGGTCTAAGTTGCCGAAAAGACTGTGTGAATGTGTGTGTTCAACCTCCTAGCTCAATTCGTTCATGCTTAAAATTGAACACACACACACAGACAGACAAAATCTCGACATCGAATTTTTGACATGAATCCAATAATTTCTCTTCTCTATTATTAACATATACATATAGGTAAGAGAAAGTAAAAACTGAAAAGGAAAGAAAATTTTTAGAAATTTGACGTTAATAAAAGAATTTCGTTATTTTTGTCTTTGTTTGATTTAAATTGTAATAATTTATTAAAATGATACTGATTTGTGTTAAATTTACTGAGAAATGAATAAAATATTTTATATCAAATGTTTAATAAATTACAGTATCATGAAGGTAGATTAGAAAAGGTCTTTCTAAGAAGGAACAAAGTGTTACGGGCTGTGTATTTGTGAATATTAAAAAATATGGATTAAAATTTTAAAGTCAAAAAATTAATATCAAGATTCTTCTTTATGTTAAATTTGAGGATATGGACGCAAAAAATGATTTCTTTTTTTCCCTAAGCACGTGCAATTGATTAGATAACAAATTCCCTTTTCCCTTCTCCCGACAGCCTCATTAACTGTCCCTGATGGATGGGCGACAAGTTGCTAGTTATTTCGACAGCACAATGCAATTATTTTAGACATCTCTCAGACTGTTTTTGTTGAAAATAATCCAATTGTTGGGGGTAGTTTTGGCAGGAGCCTCTCCATGTCCACCCACAACTGCCCTTACTGATGGTGGCGGCGCTGCTGGGCCGAAGGAACTTCGCCCCCTGGAGGGCCGCCACCCTCCATACGCCTGGACCAGCAGCCCCTAGAAGATGCCTAACGAATCAACTGCGCCTGCCTGACTGCCTGCCTGCCTAACTCCTACTAAAAACTTCCTCAGGCCAGTCAGTCTCTCTTCTTTTAACGCACTAATGCACGCTTTATTTACACTCAGCTTTTATTTAACTTGCATTTTCAAGGTCACCAACTTTTAAGAGTATTCTGGGGAATTGCCAATGGCAACACCATATGTCAAAATAGACCAAACTAATGTGGTATGAAGCCCTACGCGAATTTCGCGAGAGAGAGAATAAATTTATCTTAGGGAGGCTTCTACAGTGTAGCTACCTCGAGTCAAACTCTAACTGAGTCATAAATTTATTCGACAAGTGTGTGCGTGTTTTTTTATTGCCGAGGCCAATGGGCCCCGGGAATCAAACCCAGGATCTCCAGCCTTTCCGGGGCATCGATGTGCTCATCGTCCCCTGGGTTCGATTCCCGGGTGCCATGAGGCGTTATAAAAATTATAAAAATATTTCTACAGTATCTTTACCCACGAAAAAAGAAAATTAAAAGTTGTATCAATGTTTCTGCAGTCAACCAGTCCTTTCCTCAGCGCCTCGAATTCCATCATATTCGCCAAAAATGTGAGTTCAACATTCTTTCCTGGTGAAAACATATTGCACAAACCCGCCAAGCGTTCTCTCATATTATAAACACTCCATCTGAATTTGTTGGTGGGGAGACGCAGAAGATCTTGATGGTTAGAGGATGAGCGCAGTTGAAGAAGCTCTTTTGGTGAGGAGGAGTTCAAGCAGATCAAGATCCGCCTATGGAAGTTTGGACTTTTCGCCTGCAAGTAAATAATGAAACGGTGTGCATTGTTGGAAATTGTCCTGAGGAGCTTGGCGATTGGGAAACAGCCGTGCTGTTGGAGTGAAGGCAACTCAAACAGATGGAGATGTCTGGTCAGGAATGATTCGATTACCCCAAAAGCCAACTATTACATTTCTATATTATGTATGCTGTTTAATTGATGAGACTAGGGATAAGAATTCATAAAAATGAAAAGATGGCCTTCAAATCGAGAACCAAGAATAATTCCCCCCCAATGCTGTTGAGGGATGCAAAGTTGAAACTCACATATTTGGCCAATATGATGGAATCCCAAGCGTTGATTGAAGGAAAATTGATACAACAATTTAAATTATCGAATAATCCAAGGAATATTCCAAATCTTGCAAAATATTGGCAACATTGCTGCAATATTCCTATGTCCGCCTCTTTGCAACATTGCAGGAATATTGCCGCAATGTTGCTGTTTGAAATGCAATATTGCAGCAATGTTCTGCAATATTCCAAGCTGTCTTGGTAGCTACGACTCTAAATTCGAATTTTCAAAAAAAAAAAAGGCTAGGAGCAGCACGTTGATGATATTAGTGTATATTTTTTTGTATTTCGTGACTGTAGACGCTTCAAAGTCACAAATTCAATACGAATGCAATCGTTTTCGATATTTCGCCTTGTCCTTTATCTTTTTTGGGACATTCTGGTTCCTCATAAAGTCTCGCAAGGCGCGGGCTAGAGATTGCCAGAGGAGGTAGGCCGACTAAATTGCAATCATGTTTTTTATTGTTTGTTCAAAAGGCGCTTCATTTATATGAAGCGACTTTTGGGAATTTTATAGTTTTATTTTTATTTGGCAATTGATTTCGTTATTCGCTACTAGAGAAGAGAGATTTTGTAGCATCAACAGGCCAGCGTTTTGTTAACTGATTATACTAAATTTCAATCTCTCCAAATACGTCACAGTTTTTTTGATCTCTTCTCCCTTCTATTTATATTCATTGGATTGTGAATGTTCTTTTTTAAATTTCACCCAATTAAAAGTTCATGTAGCAGGAGACAAAACGTTTTCAATTTGCGTCCTGTCGATTGTTTTCGATATTCCTGGCTTTGTTCATATTAATATTCTATTGAATTTAAATAGGGTGAGAATGGCGAGGCGAGGCGAATAAATGCCCGCAACCTGATGCTCTGCCGGGGGAAGCCCCTTTAGTTAATACATCTGGCTCTTGAAGAAAGAAAAATTGCATCCCCATAAATAAAAACAAAATGCTTTTAGTTAAAAATTGAACTAAAGAGAGAGAAATAATTTCATTTTTGTTCAAGACCACTTTACTCTTGTACTTCATAGGAAAGATTGGAGAAATGGTTGCTATGGTAACAAAATATAAATATTTTCCCAAACTTATAAATTTTACATGCCCACGGGGCTTGGAGTAGTTGGTAGCGTGTCTACCTTCTATACCGAACGTCGCGGGTTCGGACCCCAGGCAGTCCGATAATTTTATTTAAGGCCTTTGGATACCAAATGACTTAAATAAAAATGCCTGGACCTCAATATGTATAATAATCATTAACGGATATCGTCTAAAGTCTTAAATGGCCTCAGTTGCCGAAAAGACTGTGTGAATGAGTGGAGTGTGAATGAGAAAAAAGTGTGAATGTTTTTTTTATAAAAAAAAAAAAAAAATTTACATCTTGAATTCTAATACACTCGCGGAAACTAAATATATGTCGACACAAAAAATCTAGTGTGACAAACACAGAACACAACTTTCGATTACCGAAGGTAAGAGAAAGTTGTGTGCTATGCGTCAGTCACACCAGATTTTTTAAGTTTCATCGACGATAAAATGTCTCGATTAGAATTATAATTTATTTGGATATTTGGAGGGATCTCATATAGAACGTATTAAAATTAAATTCGATATTTTATTAAAAATTTTATTTTAAATAAATCATATTCTATTTCAAAAAAAAAAAAGAAGGAAATTGCTCCATGAACATCTGGACTCTCTCGCTTACTATAAATTTAATCTTGCTTGCTTATTGGAAAAGAGTTTATTTAACATTCATAAACCCGGTCTCGAAACTAAAAACCTTCGAATATTGAATCCTTAGAGCAGAGCAGAGCAGTGGGTAGTCTGGTCAACTTGACCACTTGCGGGCGGTCGGGATTTTAGCATCTATTTTCAAAATAACTGGCTTTTTAAGAACAAAGTGTTTTTTTTTATACCGGTATATATAAAAATCTGGTGTGACTGGTCGCACCAGATATTTTGTGTCGACATATATTTAGTTTCCGACAGTACTGTACATTCGACTTTCAAGATGTTAAATTTTTTTGGCAAAATATTTATATTTTGTTACCATGGCAACCATTTCTCCTATCTTTCCTATGGAGTACAAGAGTAAAGTGATCTTCAGAAGAATTCACTGGTAAAATGAGAATTACACATTTTAAAGAGCATCTCAAAAATAATTGATTTTTGAATTTTAATTAAAATCGTTGGAGCGAATTTTGAGAAAATCGAAAAAAACTGAAAAAGTGCATCAGTAAAGTACTAGTACTCTTTGGCCGATTTTGTTCAAAAGCTTCGTGTCAGGTCCCATGGAGGTGCCTAACTTAAATATAAAATTTCAACTTCATATCTCTTTTCGTTCTTGAGATATTTTGTTCACAGACACACGGACAGACAGACACACACACACACACACACACACACACACACACACACACACACACACACACACACACACACACACACACACACACACACACACACACACACACACACACACACAGAGAGAGAGAGAGAGAGAGAGAGAGAGAGAGAGAGACCATGTCGCTAAAACCACTTTTTTGGATTCAGAGGATCTCAAAACGTGAAGATCTATCATAATCTCGACATCGAATTTTTGACATGAATCCAATACTTTCTCTCTCTAATATATATTAACATATATAGAAGTAAGAGAAAGTAAAAACATTTTTATTAAGTTTTCCCGCGGCTTGAGAGGCGATATACTTGAGTATTGTTAGAGCTTGAAGGAGATGTAGAAGGGTGTTATTAGTGGACTGAAGATTGTATGTTTTGGGGAAGATAAACGGGAGCTTCCTCCAATCAAGGAACAAAGGAAGACTGGAAGTCGTGATCTGAACAGCTGGGACGATGCTTCCCTTGCATTCCGTGTACGTATATGTTGGGTGGAATAATAACCCTTGCCCTAGATGAATGTGAATTATTTGATAACATTCAATAATATCAGCACTTGTGGGCAGGAAGAGAAACGAACAAATTTGATATCAGTGTAATTAGAGAATGTCCAACGGTAGAGCGATTTTTGATCCTCTTGTCCAAACGCCCCTATTAGGGGGATTAAGGAGTGATGGATGTTAAGTTAATTCCCTTGCTTGTGTGTGTGTGTGTGTGGCATCAAGAGAGAGAACAAAAAGAACTAACAAAGTTCAATTGTTCTTTTTCTTCTATTCAAAAGCGAGTTGTTTGTTATTCGTGCTGCACTTGTTACTTTCTCTTATCTCTATATATGTTAATATATATATAGAGAGAGAAAGTATTGGTTTCATGTCAGCAATTCGATGTCTAGATTTTGATGGATATACACGTTTTGAGGTCCCCTGAATCCAAAAAAAGTGGTTTTCGCAACATGGTCTGTCTGTCTGTCTGTCTGTCTGTGAACAAAATATCTCAAGAACAAAAAAGTTAGGAGATTGAGATTTTATATTTAAGTAAGATACCTCCCTGGGACGTAACACGAAGCTTTTAAACAAAATCGGTCAAAGAGTACTAATACTTTACTCATGTACTTTTTCAGTTTTTTTCGATTTTCTCAAAATTGGCTCCAACGATTTTGATTAAAATTCAAAAATCAATTGTTTATTAGATGCTCTTTCAAATGGATATAAACTTTTTCTTGAACATAGTTTGAAGTACACTTTAATGATGTAGTATTTCAGGTTTTTCAAATTTATTTTCCGGCTCTTTCTTCCATAGAGCCAATGTTAAATCCCCATATGGGCATTTGCATGTAAATTTCGATTCCAAAGGTGGTCCTCTTAACATTTAAATAAATGTCTAGATTTTAGTTTATTTTCTTCTACTTTTTTTCCAACCCTCTATCCTTTTTTGCAGAGTTTTGTTTTTGACTTCGTTAAAATTAATTATTTGTTGCCTTGTTTTGACAGGATGTCTACTTCTCATGACCTTTTATATCTGTATGTCCATACAGCCATAGATACCCATAATGTCAACACCTTGGCCAGTGGCGTAATCAGGGGGGGGGGGGGGGCTGAGCCCCCCGCCCCAGGCGCATCGAGCCCTTGGCGCCCCCGGAACCGGCATAGGCGCCCTACGGCCTCTAAGATATAGCCCAGCGAATGTGATTTTATCATATTCTTTTCATCGATTGTCTTAAAAAATTGATTGTTTTCTTTTAAATTTATATTACAACTTGAATTCTACTATTTTAAATGAATTTAATTCCAAAAATAATAAATAACGTATATAGAGGCTTTATAATTAAAATTTTTTTTATTTTGCAATATATAAGCCTTAATTTGATCTTTTATGGCTGTGGAGATTTACTCAGGATTCGTATAAGCCTTAATATTTAATTTTTTGAAATTCAAAACTTTTTTAAGCATGAAGGAATTGAGCTATGAGACTGAAATGTTATATTTAAGTTAAACACCCCCGGGACCGTGAAAATAAGCTTTTAGTCAAAATCGGCCAAAAAGTACTAGTATTTTACTGATGTAGTTTTTCAGTTTTTTCGATTTTCTCAAAATGAAAGGGCTTTTACCATTCTTCAGGCCCGCCCGAGCCCGCCCGGAATTTTTCAAACCCGCCCATTCCCGCCCGAGATTTAGTGAATGAATGAACGAATGTCTAGCAATTTTTAAATACAATTTCATTTGCATGCCCGTCCGCCCGAACCCGTTTATTTAGACTTGCTACCCGCCCGTAATTTTTTCATGGCCTCCAAAGCCCGCCCGGCCCGGGCCGCGGGCCGGGCGGGTAACGGGCCTACGGGCCAACCCGTACCCGTGCAGGGATTTAATTGGGGGTTCGGATCCCAGGCAGTCTGATGATTTTATTTAAGCCATTTGGATACCAAATGTCAAAGTCAAAGTCTTATATGGCCTAAGTTGCCGAAAAGACTGTGTGCATGTGTGTGTGAGTGTGAGTGTGAATGGGAAAAAAGTGTGTGTTAAAAAAAATACGGAGAATGACTTCCCCGAGACTTTCTCGTAAGTTCTTTTGGAATTACGTCTGGGTGTGTGCGTGAACACGATTGCTTAAAGACCAAAGCGGCTAGATCGATGAAATTTGGTATATGCTCCTTACACTAAAATTGTAGATTTCTATCAACTTTTGGAGTAAATACGTCACTTGGAAGTAGTACTTTACCTAATAAGTTTTTCAGAAATTTCGAAATTTTCATTGTTTTATTATGATAAAATACTCAATTTTAAAAAGTTTTTATTCTTTGATATTTTTCCGAAAACTGAATAGTTTTTGAAATAATCACAGAAGAAAACGACATTTTTCGTAAAAGCAAAGAAAAATCAAAACAAAATCATACAGGTGTCATTAAAAAACATGTAAATAATTCATTTGTTTTACAAATTCGCTGAGGAAATTACAGGATGCAAGAAATTTGCCCGCCGAAGGCGGGCAAGGGGGTCCAGGGGCGGAGCCTCCTGGAAAATCGGCGCCCTGGTTGAGCTTCGCCCCCCCCCCCTCAAAGGCTGGTTACGCCGCTGACCTTGGCCCCGGGATTGTATAATATATTAAATACGTCCCCCCCCCCCCGAATAGATGTGCTTGCTCTACCTTTAGAATTTAGAATTAAGGATCAAGGAGAGGCCCCGGGAATTTATCCCCCCCCCCCCTGGCCCCTGAAAATTGATTTATAGAAAAATTACTCAAAAAATCTGATGGGCTTTAACCCACAACTTTCTCTTGACTTCGGTAATAGAGAGTTGTGTACCTGTGTGCTGTCACACCAGATTTCAATTGGATTTTAAATGTTGATGCTTATTTTTCAAAATTTTAATCTCATATTATATTTTATACCCAATGGAGAATCTTTATTTCATAAATGGAATTTTTTTTTTAAATGTGCAAAAAGTTAAGGGGATTGAATCAAAATTAATATGCAAATCCCCAAATAACATTGGCTCTATGGAAGAAAGGAATTTGAAAAATCCGGAATACAATACATCACTACCCAGATGTACGTACATAAGACGTACTGTGCTATCTGGGTAAAGTGTGCTTCAAAAAATGTTCACGAAAAATTTTACTGATATCCTTTTTAAAGAGCATCTAAAAAAGAGTTGATTTTTGAATTTTAATCAAAATCGTTGAGAAAATCGAAAAAAACTGAAAAAGTGCATCAGTTAAGTATTAGTACTCTTTGGCCATTTTGTACAAAAGCTTATTTTGAGTGTCCGGGAGGATATCTATCAACCTCCTAGCTCTTTTTGTTCTTCTTTTATTTTGTTCACAGACAGACAGAACAGAACTTTCAAAGAGCAAAGATAAGAAAAAAGTTGTGTGTTGTGTGAGATGTGACAGTCACACCAGATATAAGTTCCAATTGAATTGACAAATCAATTAGGTGGCGCCAATCTGCATTGTCAACGCATGTAATGACATGCACCGAACTAGCTGGCGCATCAATTGTGGAGATAACAAAGGGATTAATGCATCTTTCCAATTTGCATTGTCCGAAATCAAATGAATATCCTTCTTGACTTTGAGAGGCTTTTTTCCCTCCCCCTTTATGAATAGGCACGTACTTGATATGACGTTTTGACAAGTTATAAATGCATCCATCCCCTGGGTGAGGCGTCCGTCCGTCTGCTTGCTCTGAATTGACTTTAAATAAATAAATTCATTAGCGACACTCGTTAAGGATCAAGTCTTGGATGGCTAGGTCCAAACAAACAGAAATACAATTCTTTATTTTTACTTTCTCTATAGAAAGGATTGGATTCATACAAAAAATTCGATGTTCGAAGGAAATACACGTCACGTTTTGAGGTGAGCCTGTCTGTGAACAAAATATCTCAAGAACGGAAAGAGCTAGGAGGTTGAAATTTTATATTTAAGTTAGGCACCCCCCTGGCACGTGACACGAAGCTTTTGAACTAAATCGCCTAAAGAGTACTAGTACTTTACTGATGTACTTTTTCAGTTTTTTTCGATTTTCTCAAAATCCGCTCCAACGATTTTGATTAAAATTCAAAAATCAATTATTTTTAGATGCTCTTTGAAATGTATATTCTCATTTTGCCATTGAAATTGTTGGAAGAGCACTTTACTCTTGAATTTTATAGAGAAGATAGGAGAAATATAAATATTTTATAAATGTTACATCTTGAATTCTAATATTTTGGCAGAAACCAAATAAATGACGATACAAAAAACGCACAAAACACAACTTTCAATTTCGTAAGAGACAGTGTTGTCGGAAAAAAACAAAAACTTCTAAAGGCGCAGGTTTTTTTTTAACGCTGTGGTTGGTTCTTTGGCATGGATTGCATGTATGCAAAGTTGTTTTTTGTTTCTCCTGCCTTTACCCATAAGCACCTTCTTCTTCTGAGAAAGATTTTGACGTTTTGAGGTCCCACAACATGCTCTGTCTGGGTGTTCAATTCAAAGCATGAAGGAATTGAGCTTCGACGTTGGAATTCCAGTTAGGCACGCCCCCCGGCACGTGACACGAAGCTTTTGAAGCAAAGCCGGCCAAAGAGTACTAAATACTTTGCTGAGGCACTTTTTCACTTTTTTCGATTTTATTTTCGCCTTCCCTTAAGGGCTTTGTGTTTTTCAATTTAATTTGCCTGGCGACTAGTGCCTATAACGTGCATGCATGCCCATATGGCCTCAGATGCCGAGAATTATAAATCGATATTTCTTTTTGTTTTCAGATTTGGCAAGGTAATCTTAATATTCGAGTCGTCGCTCACGTAGTTTGGAATTCTTCCTTAAACGAGCACATTTGTGTATTCAAACAAACAATAAGTGTTCATTGGTTGGTTTGTAATTAATGTCTCTCTCTCTCTCTCACGTCAAAGAAAAAAAAACACTCGGTAATACGAGTAAATGCATTTAATCTCAGTCTAATTAAAAGCAGAAGAAGCGAGGAAAAACTTCTTTCTCTTTTCTTTGCACAAGACACCAAAGAACAAAAAAATATTTATTTATTTATTTTAATAAATGAATTTATATCACACAAAGAAGAAAAGTTTAGATTAAGTTCTATTCAAACTTTTTTATTTAAAAAGAAAATAAAATTGCATTCTCTGTAGTATGAAACGAGAAGATATGAAATCGTCATTTGTACATTTTATAAATAAGAGAATTTTACACAAAAATCCAAATAAAAGGGAATTTTTACGCTTATAATAAAAAAAAAGAAAATTAGAGAATGTTATAGCTCTAATCCTAATTTATAAACTTTTTATTTTCTTTTATGACTTCTGGGGTCATTTAGACCCCGCCTAAATCAATTCGCAGCCAAAATATTATAATTTTCATTTTGACTCAAAACGAAGGGGTCAGAGGTGACCACCTGGCCCTTGCCCTTTGGCTCAGAGGTAGAGCAGTCGCTTCTGGGGACATCCCGTCAATTGATTTGGATGCCAATCAATAGAGGGGTCTAAATGGCCTCCGACGCCAATGCTTACTGCAAATTCTACAAATATTGTTATACATAGAGACATTAAATAAAAAAATCCGAAGATTTTAGATCTCACTAAATTTCTGTTGGGTGACATCAAACATGTCTTCAAAAAGCAAAGGCAGATGCAATTAGCGATTTCTTTTTTACTGTACTAACTATAATGGTAGATTTGTATCCACTTTTAGAATACATCCGTCAACAGAGGAAATTTCTCAAAAAAGCTTTTTTGACCATTTTTTTTTATAATTATAGACCATATTTGTGTTATTAATTATTTATTAAATACTGTTCGACTGCTTATTCTGCAGCCGTTATCAAGCACTGTGCTCCGATTCAAGTGAACTGAGTGTCATGATCGTTACGTGCCTATTTATATACAACGACGTCAACGCCATCTGCAGGCATTTCTGTGAAGTTAGATTCAAATTTTCCCGCCATTTTCCAATCATTCCCATGAAGTTAGTCACGATAATTCACTCATTCACATGAAGTTAGTCACGATCATTCACTCATTCCCATGATCGTGACTAACTTCATGGGAATGAGTGAAAATGGCGGGAATATTTGAATCTAACTTCACAGGAATGCCTGCAGATGGCGCTGACGTCGTTGTGTATAAAAAGGCACGTAACGGACATGAAGGTGAGTTCACTTGAATCGGAGCACAGTACTTGAGAACGGCTGCAGAATAAGCAGTCGAAATGTTGTACAGTATTTAATAAATATTTAATAACACAAATGTTCTCTATAATTAAAAATTCCCCTAAAAATAATAATTCAAACCACAAAAGCTTTAATAAACACATTTATTTATTTATTTTTTTTTTTGAAAAGCTGACTAATTTGTGACGTAACCACTACCAAGCTTGAATGTCGATTGAATTATTATAATTTTCCAATTATTTTAGAAAAAAATTGGTGGTGTCTAAATAGTCTCATGTGCTAAAAAAATATACGAATCTTGATTTTATTCAAACTTAAATAAATATTTATATTTCGAAAATTAAATTTTTATTTATTTAGTGCAGTGGCGTAAATAAATGAATTTTTAAAGGGGCCCCTGAAGACGTTGCTTCCCTGTAGTTACGTCACTGATTTAGTGCTTATAGGGGGCGACTAAAACGAATTAAATATTTCACTGATTTATTATTAAAAAAAAAAAAAATGGTGTAAAATTTGACTTGTATCTTCAGATCTTCTTTCTCTGTGAAATAAAAAAAAAAAAAAAAAAAAAAAATTAGAGTTAGATGTTCATAAAGTAGTCAAATTTGGTAGAAAAATATAGATAGACATAAAGGTAGAATAAATAAAAAAAAATAGAATCAGGTCAGAATTTATGCTGCCTGATTGCTACGAGGCTTTAGGGCCTCTTGATGAAATTGATTGATCGATAACTGCTGAATTCTAACCATTAAGGGGATACTCTTGGACCCCCGAGGGGGGTCGGCTCGGATCCCGGGCAGTTTATTTAAATCAGGGGTTGACTGGGGTGAAAAATTCAGGTCTATTCTCTAAGCAAAAACGTTAACTTTTAACATCTGTAAATAGCGTTAACACTTCCTTGCCTCAATTGCTATTCTGTAACCAAAAACTTTAAAGCCGAAGCGTTAATATTTAGTCAATAGTGTTAAAAATTAATGTCTTGGCGTATTTAAGTTACGATTTTGACAGCTTTGAGATAAAAGCAACATGTTAACGTCGCTGTTAAAAATTTAAATTTTTTTAACGCTGGGGTGTCAGAAAGGCCTACTAGATTGAAAATAACAAATCAATTTAGTAATGCGTATGCGAGGTCGAGGGGCGTCAAAACACGAACAAGCAGAAAACAGCTTTTTTTCATATAGATCGTTAACACCTGGTGCTAAAAAATAAAGGCTGTTAACGCCTAAAACTTGGCATTTTTTAACGTTGACGTTATTAATTTACTTTTCGTACACCCATTTGGTGATGTTAAATTTTAACGTCTGTTTTAGAGAATTGCAAAGAGAAATTCTTTTAAGATCAAAGTTAATTTTTGAATGCACAAATAACGCACTATATTTAGTGAAAGGGTTGGCCACCCCTGGTGAAAATGCCTTGAAGGCCTCAGATGCCGAAAAGACGACAATCAAACAGCGAAACTTCTTCTCTCTTATACTACGAATGTGTCAATTTTATTTTTATTTTTAATTATGAACACGTATTCTATATGTTGTAAATAAAGATGGTATGTTTAGGAAATGTTAATATATTCAATCCTGTTGCTCAATGTGTTTTCAAAATGAATCAAAACGATGACGTCATATCTAGGCAAAGGCAAAAATAATTTAGGGACCAAAAAACAAAAATTTTTTATTTTTCTAAATCGATCATCAAAAAACGTTTTTATTTTTTGCCTTTGGCAGACGTGGGAATTAACGCTTCAAAGGCCTGTTAAAATAACATCGAATGTGAAAAGGCCATCGACCCTGGAAGGGGCAAATTTTCGTCTCAGATTCTACAGTGTATGCTATGATCAACAAAAAACAAAAACTTGTTTCTCACTCACTCGATAAATAGCAATTTTTTGTTTTCCACAAACTTGATGGCGTTCTATCATCAACGATGATTCAATTGCAGCCCAAAAGCGCTGTTTGTGATTTCACGCCGATCCCGCAGTGCGGTAATTAAAATACATTTTATAAAATTTCTAAAGTCAGCAGTCGAGCTGAAAATAAAGTTAGCAATGCAAACACAATCTACACCTATATCCACTTTCTCGTACGCGAAGTTCAGTAGAGTCCTGCTAATCCGGGCTTGGATACTCCGGCTAATCCGGCCACTTGAAAAGTTAACTGGTAAAGGGAATGTTGGTGTAATCCAGCATCCCGTGTAGGCCGGATTAGCAAGACTCTACTGTAGTTGAGAAAGAGAAAGTGTAGAGAAATTCGACTTTGATGATTCCCGACGTTTTAGACATCCCTGAGTCAAAAAAAAAAAAAAAAAAAACATTTTTGGGATCATGTCTCTGTGTGTGTGTGTGTGTGGTGAACACGATTGCTTTTTAGCCAGATCGATGAAATTTAGTTTCTACCCCTTACACTAAAATTGTATCAACTTTTGGGGTAAACACGTCTCCCCTGGAAATCGGAGACTTTACCTAAGAAGTTTGTATTCTTTGACATTATTTTGAGAACTCTTTGAAATAATCAACGAGCAAAAAGACGTTGAAACAAAATGAATGTAAATATAAACAAATGAACTTAATGTTTTACGGCTGTGCAGGTTTAAACAGGATCCGAAGGAACTTTGCAAAGAAAAATCTTTGATTTAATTTTTTCTGATTCCATGATCATCGAATTGACCCCGAGAAAGAAATACAGTAGTATATGATTTCAGAAACATCAAAATCGTGTATTTGTGCTGATGAAGGTCGTGATTGGCGACCGAAACGTCGGCGAGATTTATTTAATTGTCTGACTGCATAGTTCCTTCGGATCATGTTTAAACTGGAACAAATTCCAACAACATGTGGTACAAGAAAGTCTTGGGGAAGTCATTGGATTTCATTTTTACAGATCATCTAAATACGTAGATGTATAGAATATAATTTGATAAAAACCAAACATGGTAATGTTGGTTAAATATTGAATTGGTAGCCAAATAGTTAATTTAGAGATCTCTTCTTGTTTACTCAATATTCAAAATTCAATCCAATCTAGTCATGAAATCTTTTCCAAATAATAGCAAGCATTGAGCGTCACGAGTTGCGCCACGCCTCTAATTTTATCCCTGACCGGGAACCTGTTCTTTCACAAGAATACAGATATGAGATTCCAGAAGAACTTTCCACGCTCAATTCAAATATCATTTCAGTTTCGCCCCAACAGGCACAGTTTGTGAGATATAGAGAAAAAATAAATTCTAATAGAACATGCGCTCTTATTTTGCATTTCCAAGATTTTTTAAGGCGACACCCCTTAGAAATAAGCAGATATAGATAAATGCAGAGTGTCAGCCCAATCGGAGGCCATTTAGACGTGCCGCAAACGGCTGAAAGTTTAGAAAAATCGAATTTTTTCAGTTTTTTTTTGCTTAGGACATCCCTAATATAATTTTAGCTATCCCTGAATAAAAAAAAACATATATTGACGGTATTCTATAGTTCTTTGGCTTTCTAAAAGTCATCCATTGGTAAAATTCGTTAATTATTAACGAAATTTTGTTAAATATATCAAAATATTTATAAGTGTAGTATCCTGTGAGCAAAACGCCTAAAAGATAGGCAGCCAAGTGTTTTTTTTTACCAGACTGTTTTGTTTATATTGCCCCGGGCTTGTTGTAGTTGGTAGCGTGCCAAACGTCGCGGGTTCGGACCCCAGGCAGTCCGATGATTTTATTTAAGCCACTTGGATACCAAATGGCTTAAATAAAAATGCCTGGACCCCCAATAGATGTTATAAATAATAACGGTGATCGTCAAAGTTGCCGAAAAGACTATGTTAGTGTGAGTGATTGAGAAAAAAGTGTGAGTGTTAGAAAAAAAAAAAAACAGATTTTCACGAATGAATAATTTTTGGAAAGCTAAAGAGCGCTAGAATATCGTAGATTCAGGGCCGACTCTACGTGTAAGCAAAGGATGCGTCGCATCGGGGCGCCATAATTGACGCAATATTTAACCCCCTGGACCCCCTTGCTCGCCTTGGGTGACCTAATTCCTGCTTTCAGGCATTTTTTCGCACGGCGGAAAAAATTCCGTGATCCTATAAAAAGGCTAAAATCATTTTCATGAGAGGGAAAAAAATTTTCCGCCGAAGGCGAGCAATTGCAAAGTTGGAAGGCGTCAATGACTGTTCTGCATCGGGCGCCTAAATCCTGGGGCCGGCGCTGAGTAGATTTATGTATTTTTCATTCAGGGATACCTAAAATGATATTAGGGGTGTCTAAAGCAAAAAAACTTCGATTTTTCTAAACTTAGAGGCACGTCTAAATGGCCTCCAGGTCCATTTGGGCTGAAGCTTAAAACTCTCTGCATATTTATAAGAGATGTCGCCTTAAAGAAATCTTGAAAAGGCAAAATAAGAGCACCTTTTCAATTAGAATTTATTTTTCTCTATATCTCTAATGATTGAAAAATTCGAATTGGATATCTGAATTGAGAATGCAAAAATGCACAAACTTCCCTAATCAGATTGCTTGCGATGGCCGGTGTGGGTGTTATCATTAAAAAGCCGCCCAGAAAATGCGATCGAAGCCCGCTTGAAAAGACATTTCACAAAAAATATCCTGTCAAGTCAAAGATTAGGAGATTTATGTCCCTTTCCCGGCGAGCAGGTGCGATTTTTTTATTTAGTATTAATATGTAATTGTATTATAAAAACAAACACACAATTCAATGTAAAATACAAAAAAAAAAAAGATCAATTCATATGTAAATAAATAAATAAATAAATAATGTGTATAAAATGGAGCTATTATGCAAATGCTGATGGCTTTTATCGAATTTATATCCGTATTAATTTAATGTTAAAGTAGCGATTAAAGAACAATCCTGTTAAGTGTATTTATTTTTTAATTAAATTGAATTTATTTATTGATTAACTGGCATCCAGTCTTTTTGCCCCTTCCTCTTTTTACTCTCCCCTCCCCCCTCCCCCCCCGAATATCGCCTGCCTTTTCTTTTCTTACAGGCTCTGGAGGGAGATGTCCAGGAGAACAGGCAGTAAAGAGTGGCGTAACGAGGGCAAGTGTCTAATTTGCGCCCCTAACCTTTTTTGTGCCAAGCCCCACCTTTCTAGAGCTCCCTATGTAATGTATATAATTATTGTTTAATGATGTGATATTTCAAATACTAAATTGACAGGGCACGTTGGTCCACTTTTTTTTGTTTTATTTTTTTTTTAAAGTGAAACTTTATTTTGATCGACACAAATTTTTTTCGTTTCTCTATCAGCATGTCACGTTACAAGCCGTGACGACTACAAGTCATGACAACACAAGCCGTGACGACAAAAATAGGGTTTTAACTGTTTTATTTGAAATTCCTATCGGGATCCCCGTTTATTTACCCGAGGTGCTTACGTGTACGGAGACACACACCTCAAACCCAACCGGCCTCTGGCCGTAGCCATCTACCGGCACCCCGTGAAGTTACATCATTTCCTATCTCTAGCTCCTCCTCCTACTTTCGTCTCTAGCTAGTGAACTAATCCTTATTTCTGGTTCCAACCGGCTCCTTATATCCAACCTCTTCTATGCTATGGAGGATGTCCTAGTTTGAGGAGGGACTCCCTCAGCACCGGCGTGTAGCCTACTCCTTTCGAAGAATGCATCACTGAGAGGGAACCTTCTTTACGTCCCTTCCACAGGACGGGATGTCACAGCAACTCGCTCTCCTCGTAGAGTTGCCTGGGGGCTATTGTGGAAAGATCCTATATTCCAATCCAGGGCCTGCTTGAGGATTTGTTTACATTAAATAAATATTTTTATTTAAATTTATTAAAATCTCGCACGCCCAGGGTTTGAACAGGGATCTTCTTTGCAGAAGCTGACACCCTAGCTCACTACACCAGCGAGCCCCCTAAAATAGGAGGGAAATTTGAAATTTAATATATATGATGAATTATAAAAAATAATTGTGAGATTTAATTATTGAATTTTTAAATTGATAAAATATAATTTTTAAAATAATTTAAAATGATTCAAATACTAAATAAATATTGTTCTCAGTTTTTAACATGCCTCTTTTGATTTCCCATTTTCCAATTATTAAATTAAAATTAAAAACGCGATTTTAATTTCCATAATTGAATAATTTTCTGAAAATTTTCAGCTAAACGCATACGATCCGAAAAAAGTTTCACTTGCATCGTGGTTTCATAAAACCACACAATGTTTTTTGTTTGATTTCATTTTAATTCTTGGTGCAATTTTAAGGAACCATAAAATCAAGATATAACTTCTCTTCAAAATTGAAGTTAAAATTAAAAAAAAAAAATTATTTCCATTTCTTACTCGTGTCTTCAGGAACTTTTTCCTCTTTCAATTTTTCTTTTGTAATCACGAACTATTGATGTAACCAAGGTCCAGTGTTAGGAGGCATCACTCAGAAGGCTGTTAAGTACACTGCAGACACCTTGGGAAGATGGAGAATAAAGCATTTCAGCAAGGGACTCAACCACGGGCGTAACTAGGGGGTGCCGGGAGGGCCTGCCCCTCCCCCCACCCCCCAGAAAGTGTCGAAATTGAACAATTGGAGAAAAGGCGTTTGAAGGTTTTATAAAACGAGGTCAATAAGCCCGTGACTTACAGGTTTTTGGATAAAAATTATTTTATTTTTCAACGTAGTCTCCTTTGAGCTCTATACACTTTGTGCAACGTTTCTACAATTTTTTTTATCCCTTCCAAAAAATAAGATTTGTCGAGGGCATCAAAATAAGAATCTCTTTCCGACGAGGGTTCGGAAACAAGAAATAGTCCCTCGAGGCTAAATCCGGAGAATAGGGCGGTTGAGGGAGCAATTCGTCTCCCATTTCATGGATTCACTTTTTATTTCCATTGTCTTCTCAAATCACGAGGCAGTCTGCTATTAATGGATGTCAAACAAAAACTAAAAGACCCAGCTGATAGTTGCCTGCTGACAGGAGCAGTGTTGCCATGTCAGTTAAGAGGCGGGAAATTCAAAAAGTCACGGACCTGCCCTCGTGAATGGAAATTTATTTTCGTCGTTTTGGCACTCAAAAGAGAAGACGTTTTGACAACGTTTCGTAGGCTTAACACAAAAATGGAATTTTCGGACTTTCGCCACTCAACATTCTCAGTAGGCGATGCTTTTTGTATTCAGTGGAGGTAAAACTTGTATTAGGGGTGCCAAAATTAAAAAAAAAAATTCAATTTCTCTACACTTTTAGCCATGGAGGCTCCACTAAATCGCCTCTGAAACTTTATATTACGGGTATGATTTTTCACAACATCGTCTTCCTGCATCAGAATTTAATGAACTTTTACTAAATATTAGATAAAATCTTTCTTTCAGGCTGATTCGAACGTCAAGCACACGAATTATTTGAAAAATTTTATTTATTAAATTTAATGAATTCACTCTAAATAGATACAAAGCCGAACACAGCTTTGGACTTTGTTGGGGGAAAATCTGAGCGTCCTGAAGTCCTGGCGTCCTGCGATGGGGTCCAACCCAACATCTCCCCCTTTTTGT
>JAKCPI010009482.1:0-14532 GCA_023213315.1 Euborellia annulipes | reverse complement strand
TTTAGATAGGAAGTTGCTTCTTTACCCTCAGTCCTCGTCGACATTCAACTCAACTTAATCATTAATAATAATAAAAATATTCAAAAATTTTTCAAAAGCTAATTAGACTTTTGATTCAATATCACATCAAAAATTTAATTTAATTAAATAAATAACAGTCTAATTTTGCAGCCATAAACATGAGAAGAAAAAAATCAAATATCCATACAAATATATTTATTATAAGATTAAAACATAATTATTTTCTCATTTAATCCAATTCAAATAAAAATAATCCTTGAACATAATCCACAAAGGATTTTTAATTAAACGATGAACACATTGATGTATTTAGAAATTGTAAACTAAATTTAAAATGGTGCAAGCAAGTAATTTGCGAGAGGATGAGAGATCCCCCCCTCCCCCAAATGGTTGGTTAATTGAGCCTTGCAAATGGAGCCTCCTTTGAATGTCCGTCTCTCTCTATTGATTCGAGGCGGTCAGGTATTCAGCCCTGTTTTAATCAGAGAAGAGTCAGGCTGACTGACCCATAAGTTGCCTGATCATATTCATCTGCTTGTTCTAACATTTCGAATATACTCGGGATAAAATTAAAACCACCTTTGAAACACAGATTAAAGTTGATTCAGGAGGTTTTAAAAAAACGAATTATTTTTTATATTGTAATAATAAGTAATTAAATCCAAGTTATTAAATGAGACAAAAAAAGGTTAGAAACAGTTTCTCCGTCATAAAAATTTATATTAATATAAAAAAAATACAACTGAATTGTTTAAAGTATAAAAAAAGAGGAACATTTAAGATGTTTATTCCTCCTCAGAGATTTTTAATAAATTGAATTCATTTAAGAAATTGAATAAAAATTCCATTTTCTATGTAAAAATTATGATAGCAATTTAAAATAGAGGAAGATTTATACTCGTTTGAAGAAAGTAAAAAAAAGGCCTTTATCATTTAATGATAGGAATCAATTCTATTCCGCCATTATCATTGACACTCGTTCAGATGATGGCCTCAGGATAGAATAATAACATAAAGCTGGGCTCTTTCTATCTTTTCTTGGAAAAGAAAAAAAAATGGAAAGATGTGATCGAATTCAAGAGATTTTCGGGTGGTCAGTCTGCTGATGTCGGATTGACTTTTATCCACCAGCAACTTACCTACATCTGCTGACGGGCAACCCAAGGGTCTGTTTTTGCAAAGACTAGATCCCAAGGGATACAGGCAAACCATCATGCGAATTCCCAAAAATAAACTTGGCGAAAAAAAAAAAAACTTTTTGATGTGACTGTTTTTAAATTCAGAACAGAACCAAAGAATCAAGATTTGAGTGTAACAAGATCATTTGATAAAGTTTGACTGATATCATGAAAACAGAGATTCGTCAGATTTTTGCAGATTGAAAAAAAATTGGTGTGACTGCACAACAAACAACTTTCTTTTAACTGGAAAGTTGTGTTCTGGGCTTTCATTCCATTTTTTTTACTGGTATATTTAGTTTCCAGTAGTATATTAGAAATCAAGATGAACATTATAAACAGAAAAATATTTATATTTTGTTACAACAGAATCCTAACCATCTTACTATATATTTCCTATGAAATACAAGAGTAGAGTTTGGTTCAAACAATTTTTGGGGGAAAATGAGAATATACATTTTAAAGAGCAGCAAATTATATAATAATAATAATGATAATATGACAATATGTGAAGTGGCTGTTGTATATCAACAATAGAAGAGGGAGCGGGCAGCCACGAAGTAAGCCTCTACGAAATGAAACTCAAGAGTAGTGGACTACTCTTGAGTTTCATTTCGTAGAGGCTTACTTCGGCTGCCCGCTCCCTCTTCTATTGTTAATAATGATAATAATTATAAAAGTTTGTTTGGTTACTGAAAAGTAGTTAAATGACAATTCACTATTAGATTTTTCGATTAATTGCTTCAGATATTCTCCAGAGTGAACTCTGCTTACGTAGTTAATTTGTTGATATATTAAAATGGATGTTCCGCTGTAGTAAAGCAATGAATCGAAAAATCCATTAGCTTGATGGGTTGCTAAACAAAAACGAATGCAAATTTTTGTAAACGCCCTATTTTAAGAGACCTCTCTGGTGAAAGAAGAACCAAAAAAGAGTATTAAAACAAAAGGAAATAAAAAATCTCGTGCCCGGTATAGGTTACAATTTTTTAAAATACTTGAAATAATAATTTTAAAAAAATATTTCTCTGCTTCCCTCAACAAAATCCCTTTTACTTTGATTTATTCAAATGCTTCTTTATTCTATTATTTATTCATTCAAAACGAGAAAAGGCAAATTGAATGTGGGCGTTTTTGTGTGACATTTGAAAAAGTTCAAAAAAATAAAAAAAAAGTGGATGAGTTATAAATTCTACATTTCTTTTAATTAATAAAATTAAAAATGAATTGAATTAGGTGATGAGTTATTTCATTATGAGAGAAAAAGGAGATATATTTTAATAGGATATTTAATTACTTAAAAAAAAAAAATTATCATAAAGTTTAAAAAAATAAATTTTATATTCGCTTTTCCAGTCATTAAGTAGATCACTCTCTTTTTATCATAGGGGAAAGTAAAATTCATTTTATATACACATAGAATTAATTTATCGGAAAAGACGAGTCTTGAAATGAAATTATGAAAAAGTTTTTTTGGAGTAGGAGAAAGTTTGCTTTCGTTCGATTGGTGGCCTGGGCTTAGTTGAAGGGGTTGAGTTATCCCGAGGGATGATTGTGGGATCAGGCCAACCTAGGGGGTATTTTAAGGACTTTCTCTCTCCGGCCCTTAAGGGTTGTTCTCGACGGACACCGCTGATTAAGCAAGGCTAGATAGCGGATGATCCGCTGACAGGAATCTTTCAACCCCACGTCCCATCTTTTTTTTTTATCTTCCCCCCTTAACTTTTTTTTTTAATTTTTACTCTCTAAGCATTTAGCTTGAAAGACATGATTTTTTTTTAAACTAATTAATTTCTCCCCGTTCTTTGAAGTATGTAATATAAAAAAGACCAGTCGGTGCGCTGTTTATAATTAGAAAATTATAGCGCTATTAAAAATAACGAAACAGTAAAAGTTCATTTATATTAATAAAAGAGAAAAATTTCTCTGGAGTTTGAGACCTTAGGACTAATAATTTATTTAAATTAAGAAAAACAACTTGGGTGATTACGATCAAAAGCAAAAGGTTGATTTGTCCAAAACATGCTGATACTTAGAAGTAGCAATTCAAAAAGCATATTTATTTATTAATTTGTTAGTAGGGAAAAAAACTTATATTGGTATTCAAGCGTGTTAAGAATTCTAAATGTTTAAAGAAAACAAATTAAATTAATTTAAATTAGTTATTAAACAAAAAAAGTTTCGCACACCACTCAAGAAAATATATCAACGCCATCGGGGTTATTTATCATAACCATAAGGTGGGGGTAGATTGCAAGGAGAAGTCAGAAGGGGAGAAAGCGAAAATCTTAACGTCACTTTAGTACTACAATTAGGTAACTAATTTTTTTCAATTTTAAAGTTATAGTTGCCTACGTGAAAAAAAATCTTAGCCAAATACATATTTGTTGATATTAGATAAAAGTATGTCCTGCGAGATAACAGTTAGGATGAATAGACCAAATTTTATTTTTCGATTTCTCTAAAATTTTTGATTTGATATTAATAATTCACCGAGAAGGGGATATTTTCTGTAAAAACGGCCAAAAAAAAATATAATTACAAAAAAAAGGGGGCTTGGTGTAGTGGCTAGCATTCTGGCACTCTATACCAAGGGTCGCGGGTTCAGATCCCAGGCAGTCCATTTGGATACCAAATGGCTTATGGCTGAACCCTAAATATTGATATATATATATTAATCCATCAACTGTTATCGTAAAAGGCTTAAATGGCCTAAGTTGCCGAAACGACTGTGTGAGTGTGAGTGTGAATGAGAAAAAAGTGTGTGTTTAAAAAAAAAAACAAGAATAAAAAAAGTATTTAGTTTGTATCTTAGGTCTTTTAAAAGAACAATGGTCTTTTCTTTTAAAATTGTTTGTGTAAGCAACTGGTCAGCTCCAATTCCCTTGTCAGCATATTGTTGGCGGATTGGTTGCATATACTCAAGGCTCAAGCTCCTAGACTGGCACTTAATTATTTCTCTTCTTCTACCTAGACTGCTTGCATAATTCTTAAATGTTCTTTTATAACGCTTAGAAGTTTAGGGGGTTTTTCCAAACAGTTCTAGAGGCTTTTATGTTTTTTTAATTTTTTTTCACTAGCTTCGAGTTTTGGAAATCTCTTGATAAAATGAATATATATTTGTATAATTTTAAAAAATATATTCATGTAAAATGCAAATGATTGTTTGCTTTCTTTTTTTCCCTTGTTATGTTTGGAAAATAAAAATTCTTTTGTTTGAATGAGGGACAAAAAAAAAGAGTTGTGGTATTTTATTAAGTGACATTTCAAGCATAGCTAATAAAACAATTAAAAACGATTCGAATTCCCCAAAGAGATAAAATATCGCGCGCGATTTTTTAGGGTCTCCGCCACCCCCTTCCCCCTGCGCCTTAAAAGTCAAGCCTTACGCTCGGGCAGACAGGGAGAATACGCAAATGTTGCTCTGGCATTTTTCTGCTTTTTTTTTTAATGAAACCAAATCCGAGCTACAATTCCATTTTAATTATTTTAGAGAAATTCAAAAGCTGATGGTCGGACGGTTGGTTTGTTCTGTCTTGTGGAATCAAATTTCCTCTTATTGATAAAAAGACATTGTCATTGAAAAAAAAAGGATCAGTGAGGATGATTTCAAATTCGTTTTTGTTTTCACTCTTCTCCTAAAGTCTTCTTATAATAATGGAAAAGTCAAGAAGAGGTCTATCCTGATCCTAATAGAATATTAAGACCTTAGAACTTGTGAACGATCAGCGGTTTTTGTAAAAAAAAAAAAAATAAAAATTAGAAGAATATATTTCCGAGATTTATGGATAGGCAGGCATTCAAACAATCCAGTAGAGAAAAAGGAAAGCATAAAATTATTTTTATAATTTTACAATATTGCAATAATATTTAAAAATGTTTGCCTTTTTCTGAATATCTGAAAAATTATGCTTTCACAGTTTCAGTTTCAGTTTTTCTTCTTCTATTTTGGCCTTTTCCCAATGTGGGGTAGGCAAAATTAATTTATAAAAATTGAGACCGAGAGAAAAGCAACGAACTTTGACATGAAAGAAGGGGAAAAAAGGCTGACATAAAGGAAAGGAAGAAATGCCAGCCTTAGATCGGGTAACTCGTGGTCACCATCCACATACTCACTAGAAGTGAGCCCCTGAGTGACAGTTGTTATCATTAATAAAGGAATTTGATTTTCGGTTAAACTGTGGTGTATTTGTAAAAATTACAATGTTTCGGCCACTCATTCTGAGGCCTTCTTCAGATACAATTCAGTTAAGATTACAAAGGTTGTTAATTCTGTGACAATCTCATCTGAACTAGTTGAGAAAACTGAACTCAAATTACTCAACAACCTTTGTAATCTTAACTGAAACCTGAAGAATACCACAGAATGATAGGATGAAACATTGTAATTTTTACAAATAAACCACAGTTAAACAGAAAATCAAATTCTTTTATTAGTCAGAAAAATTAGTTTGTAATTGGTTCCTGGAAGATAGCCAGTAAGTTCTTTTATTAGGGGCATTTAGTGAATCTGCCATTTGGGCTGTCTATCTTCCAGCATTCAAAGGTACACAAATTACTACAAATACTAAAGATTCCGTCTCTTTTAATCAAATATAGAACTTTTCCTCTAAATAGATTTATGCACTGATTACATTTAACAAAAGTATTTGTTATTAAAAATTGTGTATGACGTCAGAGCTGAATCAACGAGGGACAACATTCAAAATTAATTGAGCTTACAACAACAACATAAAAAAAATGCCAGTTGTTTATTTTTATTCAAGTTATTTTAAATCTATAAAAGTGGCTCATGTTTAATTGCTTAAAAATAAATGAAAATGTGATTATCATTTAAATGAATGTCATTTATTTTAAGAGGAATAAAAGGGGACAAATTGTGCTTTAAATTTTGTAATAAAGACTATCTGGTACTAAATTTTAGTCTTATCCCTAATGCTTTTGGAATAAATAAATCAATCAAAAAAATAAAATAAAACATAAGGTGGGATTTAGCTTCATTTCCCTTTCATTCATTAAAATAAAAAAATAGTTCGTTACGGTCCTGGGAAATTATTTGAACATCTGTGTCTAATGTAGCTTGTAATGAATGAATTAGAAACCTTTCTTATAAAAGGCTTTATTCAACTTTTTCAAACTCTATTTACAAATATAAATAGTTTAAGTCAACATAATAAACAATACTATAACAACTATCACATTCTTCCCTCCTCTTTACGTTTCGGAAGTCCTTCAAATACTCAGGCGCACGTCTCGAACGGGTGCTCCTCCGCACAGCTTCCGTGCTCCCAGGCTGAAGAGTACTGTCGATGCTATTAGGCTGAAGGGTATCGTCGGTGCCATCAGGCTGACGGGTTTCGTCGATATTGCCCTCATTTCCACTTACAACCTCGTTTGGGTCCTCTTCCTCTTCGATTTCCTCCTCATTTCCGCCCAAAGGTGCTAAGTGCCTTGTAGATACCGTAGTCTCCCTTCCATCAGAGTGACGGACATAGGCGTAATCCGGGTTGCTTTCGATTAGGGTGACTTCCTCCACTTTCGGATCGTATTTGGATTGTCTTTGAAATTTTCTTAAAGGTACCTTCCTGAGACATCAACCAATTCGGAAGAGATTCCCCGCTAGCACTCCTTCTCACATGCTTAAACATTCTTTCATGTGGAGTGGAATTTGTTGAGGTACATAACAGCGACCTGATCGAATGCAATGCCTCTGGGAGTATGATTTCCCAATTTGAAATATGTAGATTTTGAGTTTTTGCCGCCAATTCCACTGTTTTCCAATTCATTATAACGTTCGGCCTGTCCATTACATTGAGGATTATAAGGAGCAGTGCTACTTGAAGCTATATTACATAAATTTAGGAAAGTTTTAAATTCTTGAGACATGAAAGGTGTTCCTTGATCGGAATGAATATACGCAGGTATACCAAAAATTGCAAAAAGTTGTTTTAACTTAGAAATGACGGTAAAGGATGTCATATCCGAGCAGGGAAACGCAAAAGGGAATCTCGAATACTCATCAATCACAGTAAGTATATAATGGTTCTTTGTATTCGAAGGCAGCCTAGTATTGAAATCCAAGTCCTAATTATAAATATTTCATAATTTTAAATAAAATAAAATTCTACAGGGATATCTGTGTATTTAAATCAACAGGACGGAAAAAAATTCATGTATTTATATATTAAAATGAAAAATAATAACGATAATATATTCCAATAAGTAGTATTATCTATAAGAAAAAAAGAAGAAGAATAAGTTAAATATTTAATATTTTTAATTTAATTAAAGTTCCTTTCACTGCGTTCTTCTTTTCTTATTCAATATTCCAAAATGATAGCTGTAATAAACATAATTTAAATGTTCATAATTCGAATTTACGTGCGCCCTCTTTTTTTAATATATTGTCCTTCTTATTAAATTCATAAAGAAAATAAAATTAAAAAAGTGTTTTAGAAAGAAATTAAAAGAAAAAGGATATTAACTCAAGGAAATTTAGATTAAAGATACAATTTAAAAATCATACTGGGGGTCGTTTTGAGTTCATTAAAGAGACAAGGGAGGGTTGGGGGATATGGCATCAAAATGCATGAAAACAAATTATATGAAAATAGTGTAGTTTCCTTTTGTGGCTGTTGATTTTTTTTTTTACAGTCTTTTCGGCAACTCAGGCCATATAAGACTTTAGACGATAACCGTTATTTGAATATATATGTATTTGGTGTCCAGGCATTCTTATTTAAGCCATTTGGCTGTTGATGTTTGAGGGGATGGAAGAGTAGCAGTCAGTCAAGGATGAAATAAAAATTTTTTTTATGACTTCTATTTACATTTCATGTCATTCATCATTCCCTTCTTCAAAACGAATAAGTTGTCATACAGTTGGCATGTAAAATATATAATAATAATAATAAGAAATAATGAATAGATATATAGTAAGCCCTTTGTTCCTGTATTGATTAATTTGAACTTTGAGTCAACGGAAAATAGTACTATAACAATAGTATGGTATGTATGGTTTATATAAAAAATGTACATGATGGAATTTTTTTCACTTCTTTTCCTAAATTTAGCTCTCGAAAATACGTAAGAATCACCCTTTAGATTCCAAACAATTTTTACATCGCAGGCTTGTGTTATTAATATTATTATATTATAAGGGGAATTTTTAATTATAGACCACATTTTTGTATTAATTATTTATTAAAAATATAAATACACTACAATGTTTCGACTGCTTATTCTGCAGTCGTTTTCAAGTACTGTGCACTTGCTCCGACTCAAGTGAAACTAAGGGACAAGACCGTTATGTGCCCTTTTATTATTTTATAGCTACTCTACATGCCATCTGTATAAGAACGTATCCGTCCTGAAGAAGAGAGACTCGAAACGTCAAAGATAAGAAGATATTTTTTTTATTGATACATTTCTACTCCATGTATGTAATTACATAGCAACAGCAACAAAAAGAAACCTATACCTTTTCATATAATTTCGTTCAAGCCCCTCCCAGTTGTCCAGTTCTCCCTTCTCTTCTAAAAGAAATCAAAGCTCAGAACTTTTCAAAATTCCCCTTTTTTTATATTGTTATCCTATAGCCATGTATTATTCTTTCGATCCGCAGTCCTACCACTTCAAACAAATTATAATTTGTGAGAATCTGATGAATAATGTGATGAAAAAAATAATGAAACACAAAACCTGTTAGTATTTTCATTGAATGTGTATATAATTCCCAGAAGAATCATAAACCATTAAAATCTAATTTTTTTTATTAAATGATAAAGAACTCAACTGGGATGATAAATACAAAACCTTTCTAAAATCCCTGTTGTGGTTCGGTCTCACCGCTGACCACCAATGTTGTGGTTCGTCGTTTTCCGCTGCTGTCCACCAATGTTGTGGTTCGATGTTTCTGCTGCTCACCAATGTTGTGGATGGTCGTTTCCACTGCTGTCCACCAATGTTGTGGATCGTGTCTCACCCAAATTCTGGGTTGCTGTTGTTGTTTATGTATTGCTGCCACCAGGGGATTTATACTTTCCCCAAAAGTAAACTATATAGTTGATATGTAAAATTTGATTTTATTTTCGGTGTAAGATACAGTTGTTACAAGAAAAGATAAAGATTACGAATAAAAATTAAGAATAAAAATTAGAGTTAAAGATTAAGAGTTAAAGAGTCGTTACATTGATTGCATTCAAAAGATATATTAAAGTATAAATGTGAGAAGTTACTTGTACGCATTCAAAAGGTATATTAAAGTATAAATGTGAGAAGTTACTTGTACGCATTCAAAAGGTATATTAACTCTTGCTCGCTCTCTGAGGGTTTATATAGCCCCTTTTGTCACCTTGCGGCGACGATTTGAGTGGACTTTGTCCATTAGGAATCTGATGATTTTACAATTAATATATTAATTTTTCACATAATCTAGCAAGGGTTTCGGATTCCTGTCTCCTGGGTATCCGGTCATGATACTTGACACCGGACACGCGCCTATGTAAAATGAAAGAGGAATTTATCTATTAAATTCCTTACTAGAGACGACACGTGTTCGTCAGGGCAAAGTCTAGTTTTTAATTCCTTTTTAATTGTGTAATAAATAATGATTTATTTTCCGATAAACAAAACTATTAATTAATAGTTCTTTTTAATTGCTTGAAATAGGACTCTTCTTTATATAAGGTAAATAGATTATGATTCATACTTGTCATTCCGAGAGAGAGAGAGAGAGCAAGTCAATGACTAATGTAATATAAAATATTTCTAATATTATTATTAAAATTTTTGTGTGTGTGAGTGAGGGTCCATAACAAACCTCCCCTCTTAGTCTGTTGTTAAAAACAAAGTTACAATTTTGTTTTTAACTCCTTAACTTAGTTACATATATTTGTTTTCTTATATCTACACTTTACTCTGCTTTTAATTATTTTCACTTCACTTTCACTTCACTTTTAGTCCGTATAATTGGAGAAGTTACATCGTTCTAAAGGTAGATCCAGATTGACTTCCAAAATGATTAATTAGGCGTCATTCTTGTTTCCCCCTTTTTTTTTTTTTTATAGATATATTTTTAAAGTATTCAGTAGGTCTTACTTAATAATAATATTAATGAAAAACTAACATTGATATAATCACTTAATAACATAATAATCTACTCCCTATTTTAAAACATGATATTTGTATATTCTCTGCTTATATTAACAGTTTTGATAATTTTGTTTTTATTAGTTATTTCACATCCTTCTTTTAATCTTAAAATTCCTGAGTCTTTCAAAATTAAATTACTCGTTTCACTTCTGGCTTTACAATTTAAATTAACATTTTCCTGTCCCGCGGTAACTACAATCCACGCATTGACTTCCCTTAATTTTTGGAAATATGCTGATTTTAAATTGAAGATGTTCACGGAATTTTCACATAATTCTGCTAGCTTTCCTTTCTCTGGATTTGCCAAAAATTGACTTTCGCAGTTACCGGTCGTGTGAATTAAATTGAATTCCTTTTCCTGTTTGCATATGCTTTTCTGATTTCCTAGTGATTTACAGTTCTGCCACTCAAATTCTTTCATAATCATATAATTTTGCCCTGCTTTATCTATTACTAGATAATCTCCTGATAATCTAATAAAAGCGTAATTTTGATCCATGATTTTTGCCGGTACTGAATACATTTTATAGGAAGTGAACATTTCTCCTTCTGTTAGAGGAATCTTGTTTATCAATATTAACTCCCTATCACTGGAAATGTATGCAGTCATCTCAGCTAGATCTATTATTTTATGAGCATTTTCATTCTTTACTTCCAGAGGGAATTTAAACTCTTTTAATCTTGGTAATGCTAGATTTAATTGAGTTATTAATTCATTTGGTGTTATTAGAGTTAAGCATATTTTACCCAATTTTATTTGCGTTAAACAAGCCAGTATTTCATTTATTTCTTCGTTTAAGTCTTGTAATATTAATGCAAAGACAGCTATATGTTCATTTAAATCCTCCTTAGCTAGATTTAATAAGTTAACCTTCTGTTGGTTGGTTTCAAATTCATTCAAATTTAGTCTTATTTCCCTTGTTGAGTTTTCTAATATTCCTTCATTTTTTTCTAACTGTTTAATTTCCTTGGATAACCTATATAGGGATGAGTTGAATACCTGAATTTGTTTACCATTTAGTTCTATAATTTTTTCTTGGGAATCTTCTAACTGTTTGATTTGTTTTTGATATTGCTCTGCATCTGTTTCGTCCAGGGTACCAAATAATATTTTGGACAGTGACCCTATCGCATTTATTAGCCCTCTCTTTTGCCTATGTCCTATAAGTTGTTCTATTAAGGATTCTTTGCTTCGGATATTCCCTATTAAAGTATCAACCATTACTTGTAAACCCTGACATTTAACCCCTTTAGTTGCTTCTTCTATTCTTCCACATAGTACTTTAGTCATAATAGCGTATTTGTGAACAGATTCAAATTTTCTGTATAGAAGTTTTAGGTCTAATTTCGTAATTAAGGTGTATTCACTTCTGAAGAATGTTACTTCCTTGTCGGTTTCAAAATAGATTCCTGGTTCATTTTCAAAATTTTTAAAACTTATTTCTTCTGTCTGTCCGCTCTTTGTATATTGTATCAGTGTCGCTACTATTAGAATAGTCAGTTTTCGTTGCATTTTGAGTCTGTAACAATAGAAAATTGTTTTCAGTTCTTTTATTCTTTATTTCCGAACTTAATTTTTAATTCTTCTATGGCTTCGTCACGCCTATTTACTATGAACTCTTTTATTTCTTCCGAGTCCTCCTCATCTTTTAGGTATTCCCAAAATTGTATTTCTTCTTGTTTCTTTTGCTCTAAGTCTGGGACTTTCCCTTTTGATCTTATTACTGTTATCAATTGCTTTTGGTCTCCATATTCCCCTTTTTAACATTTCGTCGAATAGTAATACTTTATCCCCTACTTTAAAGTCTACCTCTTTTGCTTTTACGTCATAGTTCGCTTTTGACTTCATCTTTCCCTTTTCTAAATTCTCCTTTACTATTCTGTTAGTTGTGCCTAATTTATCTTTTAGTTCTTGCAGATAGTCATCGAAGTTGTACCTTGGTCCTTGTTCTTTCACTGATGATGGATATCCTGCCCTTTTTCCAAAGATTAGCTCATGTGGTGTAAATCCTGTTATAGTGTGTGGTGTTGTGTTATACGCGAATGTTGCGTATGGTAGCCATAAATCCCAATTGGTTTGGTCCTCGTTGATATAGTTTCTCAAATATGCTGCTAAAACTGCATGTGATCTTTCAAGACTCCCGTTTGATTGAGGGTGATAGCTGGTAGTCTGAATCTTCTTGATTTTCAATAGCTTGCATACGTTCTTAAAGACTTCGCTTAAGAAATTCGTTCCCTGATCACTTAATATTGTATTCGGGACTCCAAATCTGCAAATTACCTCCGTTACCATTTTCTCCGCTACTGTAGCTGCCTCTTGCGTTTCTATTGGTATTGCTATCAGGTATTTTGAAAAGTTGTCTTGAAAGGTTAAAATATATTTGTTGCCCAAATTTGTTTCCGGTAGTGGACCTACAATATCGATCGCACACTTATCCCATGTTTCATTAGGGGTATCCGTTATTTCCATAGGTACTTTTAGTCTTCCTGTTGTTTTATTCTTTTGACAATCTGTACATCTTTGCACATATTCCTTTACTTCTTGATCGGTTCCTTTCCATTCAAAGTTATCCTTCACTTTAGCAATTGTTCGTTTAATTCCCGGATGACCTCCTGCGGGTGCATCATGGCATTCGTATAAAATCTCCTTCTTTATTTCTTCTTCACTCTTTTCTTCTTCCTCTTCTTTTCTTCTTGTTGTGTAGATTCGGCTTAAAGCATCTGCATTAGTGTTTTCCTTTCCTGCTTTATACTCGATCTCGTAGTCGTACTCTTCTAATTTCAATCTCCATTTCAACAATCGGCTTCCTGGATCTTTTACTTTAAATAACCAAGTCAATGGTCTATGATCTGTGACAATTTTAAATTTTGCTCCTAGTAGATATGGTCTGAAGTGTCTACATGCCCATACTATGGCTAACAGTTCTCTTTCTATTGTTGAGTATCTCATTTCCGCTTGATTCAGAGTTCTACTTGCATAAGAAATTGGCAAATCTTGTCCTACTGGACCTTGGCTGAGAATTGCTCCTATCCCATAACCGCTTGCATCTGTTGTTAGTACATAAGGTTTGCTTGTATCTGGATATATAAGTACTGGAGGGTTGATTAATCCTTCCTTTAATTTTTCAAAAGCTTCTTGTTGTTTATCACCCCATCTATATTCCTGATTCTTTTTCAATAAACTATTTAGTGGTTGTGCAATTTTCGAATAATTTTCAATAAATTTTCTGTAATAGTTCGCTAAACCCAAAAATGATCTTAACTCCTTTTGGTTTTTTGGTTTCGAATAATTTTGTATTACCTCTATCTTATTCGGGTCTGGCTTCACACCGTCCTTGGAAATTACATGTCCTAAATAATTCACCTCTCGCCTTAATAAATTGCACTTTGCTGGTTTAATCCTTAATTTGTATCTTCTAATTCTTTCAAAAACTTCCTTTAATTTCTTGTTATGATCTTCTAGGCTATTTCCGAAAATAATGATGTCATCTAGAAAAACTAAACATTTTAAACCTTGTAACCCTACTAACACATTATCCATAAGTCTCTGAAAAGCTGGTGCCGATCTTTTGCATCCAAATGGCATTCTGACAAACTCGTAATGACCCCAATCTGTAGAAAAAGCCGTCTTTTCTCTGTCTTCTTCCTTTACTTTTATCTGATGGTAACTTTGCTCTAAATCTAAAGTGGTAAAGTACGTTGAGTTACCTAGAGAATCCAAAAGTTCATTAATGTTTGGTAAAGGAAATGCATCACCTTCTGTGACTTCATTTAGCATCCTGAAATCTACGACTACTCGATGCTTAGGCTTGCCATCATCTGATTTCTTTGGTACTACTAGAATTGGAAAATTCCATGGAGATACCGATTCTTTGATTATTTCATTATCTATCCAATTGTTTATTTGTTTCTTCACAACTTCTTTGTGAGCTAATGGTAGCCTATATTGTTTCTGATGGATAGGTTGTTGTTCCCTTTGCGTCGGTATGTTATGTTCAGCTATCTGCCTATCCACTGCTGTTAAAGTGTCTCCTTTTAAATAGAAAATTTCACTATAATCCTCACAAATCTCTAAAATTTGTTCCTTCTCTTCTTTATTTAAATGATCTAAATTCAAAGTTTCTCCTAATAATTTCAACCTATTTCTATCTCCTACCTTTCTGCATCATTCTACATTGTG